>CAJNIZ010045582.1:16141-67225 GCA_905231905.1 Symbiodinium pilosum | reverse complement strand
CCCAGTAACAGTTTATATTAGGGATCCTATCAAGGGCTATATATAACCATAATATAATTATTATCCAACTGTTACTGAGTGGGGGCAGTACCCAAGTTAGAGTGTTCAGGGCCAAGCGATAAGCATATCGCTTTAGGGTTTAGGGTTTAGGGTTTAGGGTTCCCCTTACAGTTATTGCTCTCCATGGCACAAGTTTGTCCAATATACTTACCTGCTGTTTCAAGTGTTGGGTCGCCTCAGGGGGGGGGGGGGTAAAGTAACGGCCCAAGTACAATGATCATAGTTAGTCAGTTGAAGGTTTAGGGTTAAGGGTACGGGGACTCCACATTTTTGGGGTACAGGTAGCACGTTGCTTCTGAATGTCCCAAATACAAAGCTTCCCTTCGAGACCCCTTTACCCTCCATTCGAGACCTTAAACCCTAAGCCCTGAACCCTAAACCCCATAGCAGCCCTGTCACGCTTGAAATCATCGATACTGCCCTTACAACGTATAATGTTTTTAGATTAGGCGAATTTCTTAGCAGTAAATGGGCAGGTTTACTCTATGCCCTCAACCCGTAGTAGTATAGTACTTAGTTGCCATTTGCTTTTCCTGTTCACCTATATACCCCAGCTGTATGTACCAATTATGCCTCCATATGTCTCTACATATCCCGTGAACCCTTAACCCTAAACCCTAAGAGGTAGCTTTCATTTTCTTTTCTATTATCGCAACCCTAAGCCCTAGACCGAAGCAGCTTCCGCTTTGTTTCCATAATCCCAATATAGGGGTCCCTCGGCAGACTGAGGACTTTCTCGTAGACGCGCTAGCGGGGCGAACTGCAGAAGTCCATCGAGTAGCAGCCAATGACATGGCGAACGGCACCTTCGAGATCTAGGGTTTGAGATTTAGGGTTCGAGATCTAGGGTTTTTGGATTTTAGAGTTTGAGATTTGGGGTTTGAGATCTGGGCTTTGGGGTTTACGGCCTAGTGCTTAACGGTGTAGGATTTAGGGCTCAGTGCTCACGTTTTTCCAGTTAGACAGCCAACTAGTAAGCTCAAGAGATGAGCTTACTGATGCATGATTTGAGACTTTAATGTGAGCTATAGTTTAAACTGCTTAAAGGGGGAAATATATATAGGAGTATATACGGGAGCATCATAGGCGCTATTAAGAAGGATACTAAGAGTTTAGACTATAGCTCATGTGCAGGCTTGCACCGGCATCTTGGCAAAGCCATGAAGAGTATAAGGTCATAGAAGCTATAGTCTAAACTCCTTGAAGGGGGTTATATAGGAGATTATATGGGGGAGTATTATGGGGGGTTATCCAGCGGAATACAAGGAGTTTAGACGAAAGCTTATATCTTACATTCTTTTATATCTAGTTGCTACGAATAGGAGGATAGCAGTTGCATGCCGTAATATGCCTATCTGAGACCAAATGCAAGCGTACTGTTCAAAGCGTTGTTGCTTGTCCCTGGGCTCCAAATGCATAAATGATACCCTGCGGGTCCAAGTACCTAATAATCATATACTTACCCCAAACCTGTACTATAATTACTATTACCCAAATCCCAAGTACCCAATTATTGGGTACATGGACCCCCTGGGATACCTATTTAGGTCCCTAAAGTCGATAAAAAAGCACGTAGTTTGGGCTACTTTTGCTTGGAGTCCTAGGCTCTAGGCATGTTTTTTTGCAAATCGTGGCCCTGCGGGGTCTTGCCAGGTATGGCCTCGAAGCTTGTGTAGAGCGCTTCACCCCCGGAGGGGGTGGGGCAGGGTTAGGAGGGGTTGAGGCCCGCTCTGGAAGTGCAAGTCGAAGTATTGTTGACTTACTGGTTCTTAGTAGGGAAGATGGGAATGTAATGCCTACAGAATATCTTAGTAGGGAAGAAGGGAATATAGTGCCTATATCACACCTACGTAATGTATTCCCTTATTCGCTACTAGGAACAAGTAAGTTGAAGGCCGCTACTGCAGCTCCATTCTGAGCATCATCAGGCCAAAACGCTCGTGTGCACGAGCCACTTTGGGGTTTTGGGGTTCAGGGCTTAGGGTTTAGGTTTTAGGGTTGGGTCCAAGGCAGATGCTTACACTTAGGGCCTTGTCGATGATGATGAGGAGCAATTCGTGCGTACCAGAGTATTATGGCCAATCGCAATCGGAAGCCCCCAAAACTCACACAACTAACCCTAAACACCAACCGTATCATATAAACACAACCGGCATCTGTGATTCCATGTCGCTCGGGAGGAGGGTACGGCAACAGTCCCTGAGCGGGCATTGATTTTCCAGCTGGGGTAGTGGAATAATTCTTCGTCCAAAGGATCCGGTTTAGGGTTTAGGATTCAGGGTTTAGGGTTTAGGATTCAGGGTTTAGGATTTAGCATTCAAGGTTCAGGGTTAGGATTTAGGGGTTCGCGTTTAGGATTTGGGAGTTAGGATCTAGGGTTTAGCTATATATATATATATTCATCCCTAAACCCTAAACCCTAAATTGCGGCCCGAGGTTTCCAACATGACAATGAGTACTGTATTCAAATCGAGAGGAAGATAGACAATTAAATGGAACTGGGGTTCATCCAGGAATTTACAAGGATTCTGTACTACAGGCCGAAAGAATTCCCAATATTACGGTTCGTTATTCCCTCCCTTGGGACTTAGCTTAGACCTTAGACCCTTAACCCTTTGGGATTGATTCCCTTATAGAGGTACCTAAGGGTTAACCCTTAGTAGGTGTCCTAGATGCCACATAGTTCCTTGTATAAGTATGGTATGGGGCAGCTCAAAGACTACGAAGTTCTAGAAAGGGTTTAGGGTTGTAGGGTTGAGGGTTTCAGGGTTTAGGGTTTAGGGTTTTAGTGTTTAGGCTTTAGGGCAGGGTGGTGATTATACTGTTACTGATTGAGGTCCAATGCAGCTCCTATGTTGGAGTTTCCCAAAATTATGGGTATCTTTTTGGGGGTCCTTAGAATAATGGTCTATATTTGGGTTACCCTATTTAGGGAAACTACTATGTAGTGTCTTTGGGATATATGTATATGCTATATAGCCACCTGGACCCTTCGAGTCAGAAACCTGCTTGACATACTGGAGACTGCAAGGAATTGAGGAAGACAATATATGGATGATTGACGATTTGGGTTGATTTTGAGGCTACTACCCAAAGGGTCCTATAAGTCCCTATATTGTGCGAAGCAGGGTCTTTATACCACATGTTAGTAGTATGGTTGAGGTCAGTATCCCTACATAGATACTCAGATCCTTAGGGTATGGGGATACATTCCTCCGTTCACAACAAATCACCATTGGGGGCTTTGCTTTAGGGCTTAGGGTTTACGGCTTCAGTGACAGCATTGGGGCTGCTTTAGTAAGTTTGCTTTAGTTACCCTACCTAGACAATTAGGGGCCTCTGATCGCCATAGGGTAATTCTATAGCGCCAGAAGCCCTTTACCCAAAGAATCCTCAGCATCTATATAGGGGATACATGGGGATACTAACCCCAAGCAGAGTCATGCTCAGTATAGAAATCCTACTTTGTATGTTCCCTAAACCCTAAACCCCTAACCCCCTGAACCCTAAGCCCTTATGTTATAGATACTTAGGAACCCTTGGGCTTAATATTTTCAGATCCCAAAAGACTGGCCATAAAGGCCAGTCTGTAGTCTCCGTGGGGATTATTTTGAATGAATATTCTAGTATAACCCTAAGGAATTTATTAGAACTTCTATTTGGGGATTATTGTCCTAAATTACTGTCAATACGGGGTCCTATATTTAGGTTCCTATTATAATACGGGGCCCTATAAATTTCCCCCATTTTGGGAACAGTAATTTAGGGAAACCCTAAACCCTAAACCCTAAAACCTAAACCCTAAACTTCTATTTGAATTATAGGCCTAAGGAGACTACAGAGGTGACCGCAGGCGTTTTTCACTGCAGCGTCGTGGGGGCCAAGAGTCCGTTGATCATGGAAGGTCTTCGGCAGTCATTTACCAGGTTGGTGTTCTATATGACCTTTTTGGATCCCTACTAAAATACGGCACCTAATATTTAGGGTACCCAAAAAGGGACCAGAATTTTTGACAACCACCCATATGAGCCACTGTCAAAATTAGACATTTTACGGGGCCCTCAACGGTGGACATACCGTATCGTCTCTAATATAGTCTCTGACAAGGAATCCATGTCCTCTAAACTATGTAAGAAGTACAGACTGTAGCTCATATATCCTCCGGGGCTCAAAGTCGATACTTGGGCCCTGCAGTCGAGAAGTAGTAACTAGTTTGGTTATGGAGCCCAGGGGTAGAGCTGGTATATTGCGCATACAGTTTAGGGTTTAGGATTGTATTAAGGGATGTGTGACGTTCATGAAGATACCTTCTATCGCCCAATTACACCATCCACCTGGAAATGCAGCCCTGTGTACGTCAAAGCGTGGCAAGGGCAGAAGACCTTCCATCTCAGGTCTTTCCCCTTTGCGTCACAAGTTACCAGAAGAAATAGCTTAGGGTTTAGGGTTTAGGGTTTTAGTAGGATCTGTAGCAGACCGTCAGTAACACTTCCTGTCAGGAAAGTTACTGTAACGGGGAATGTCCCAGTGGAGTTGCCAAGTTAAGCATGTTTCTGACCGCTTGCAGTCAGACGTCGTGGTAAAACGTTGCTGTGTGGCTGAGGGTTTACGCATAACCCATGACATGTACATAAGCAGCAGCTTGCCAAAATGAGGGGCCCGCTTTATAGGAGTACTAGAACCTATATTTGGGGGGCCCCATGTGTATGCAAACCCCCAACTGGGCTTACAGGTAGGGCTACCCCCTAAGGTTTCACCCCCCTATCACTTAAGTGAGATGATGCAACTACTTATGGGGCTTACGGAATTGGAGTGTCAGGGTGGCTTAGCAAGTATACTTATTAACTTATAGCCCTTAGATTTGAGCCTTAAGGTAACCTCCTTTAATCACCATCTAGGGCCCCAATTTCCATGTGCTCGGGATGCCGAAGCCGAAATATTAGGGTTATATTGGGGATATATTGGAATCATGAAAAATCAAATGGAACTACTATTTTACAGGGATTATATAGGGGTTATAAAGGGGTTATAGGGTATATATAGGAGTTGATTGAGCACGTGCTTCTGGGCAATACAGAAGGGCTTCAAGAACTAGAGGTCCCCTTTTTGGTGTAGGTACCTCAAAAGTAGACACTTAGGCGCAAAAATATATGCATGTGTAGGATCCACTTTGGGCCCTAAGTACAGCCTGTATAGGTACGGGCCATCTTTGAGATTACAAGGATGATTGCGTTTGCGTATGTAGCGTGGACCTCTGGTCTAGAAACAGGTGGTTTAGGGTTTAGGGTTGTAAGAGCCATGATGACCGCCTAGAGAGGATGTATGAATTCCGAAGCTAAACCGCAGATCGGAGTGCCAAGAGGATTAGGATATGACTTCTGTTGCCTCTTCTTAACGACTTTCGCTCTCAAGCCTTGAACTGCTGAATAGGGTGATGCAGGTGTAGAACGCATCAGCTAGATAGGGTTTAGGTGTCGAGATTAAGGGGATTCGGCTCATAGTTCTTCAGGCTCTCATTCCTGCCGGTACTCTGAGAACAACAGAATTTTGTTAACCCACAGACCCACGATAACGACCTCCCAAGAAAGGCCACACAAGGGTTGTAATTTGAGGTTTGGTGTCACCCAATCCATGTCACTCAAAACTATAATTGCTACAACCCTTATGGATACCAGTTTTGTTTGACTGCTTGTGTCCTGTTCTTATCCTTGAATTGTTCGATGCGGAAAAGCCTGCATGATGGCGACAAGACTCGTGAACAAGACGAAGCACTTGACACGACGCGGGATACACGTAATGTGGAAGCCTATTCTTTTTGTTTACCAGGGTGTTGGGGTTTCGTATAACCTCAGGTACTACTGGATTCTAGAGGGACAAAAGTAGCTGGCAATCATGCAGGCTTCCTAGAGCTGTTGACTAAAAAATTGTAGGACCATCCCGAGTTTAGGTTTTAGGGGATAGGGTTCGGGTTTGGGGTATATATATATATATATAGGGTCTAGAGCCTGGATTTTGCGGTTTAAGGTGCTTACGGGGTTTAGGATCCCAAATATTCATATTTAGTACAAGGACCCTTTGGCACCTTGAGTCCACCAAGGATCATTATGGCCCGAGACCCAAAGCGACAGCCTGAAAACGTTCAAGCGGGAGGCCATAGTCCAGAATACCAAGCGCGAAGCTGAAACCCTTAAAGTGCCAAACCCGAAAACCAACACCCTGAACCCTTCACCTTAAACCCAACACAGTAAACCCTAAACCGACCTTAAACCACAGCCAACTTTGCTAACATTGCGGTCCCCGCCATGTAAGGTACTACATTGAGTGGCCCGGCAGCAAGTCCTAAGGATGAGGACTTAGGCTTTAGGTAGGCTTTACGGTTTGGGGCTTTGGGTTTAGGGTTCCGGGTTTCGAGTTCAGGGTTTAGGGTTCAGGGTTCAGGGTTCAGGATGTAGGGTTTAGAGTTTAACGTTTAGGGTTTAGGGATATTATTGCTGTTTTTCAGGCTTGTTCCCTCAATCCTGGATTCTGCATAACCGGTAAAGCGAAAAGCAACCATATGAGCTATTGTCTAAACTCCTTACAGTCAATTATATGGGGGACTATATATATGTATATATAAAAAGGGTTCCTGTTATTGAGCTTACTAAGGGGGGATACTAGGAGTTTTGAGTATAGCTCATAATAGTGGCCTTTTGCACTAGTTCTCCAAGGTCCAGACAACCAAAAAAAGTTCCGAACATAAGGGTTCCCAGTGTTTTTCATAGTCCAGTATATGACATTAAGGGGGTAAAGGGTTTAGCGATACCCTATAGTTGCATGGCCCAGCAGCCTATTTTTTAGGCAACTGGGAGGCCTTTTGTAACATTAAACACACACAACCCGCAAGCTTTACATCCTGGCACACGAGACAGTACAATGGGGGGGCATCTGTTTTGTTTTGGGCTTTGAGGTGTCGAGCCATAGCGGAAGCGACTGTGCGGACCCAAAAACAAAGCATAGCCTTGAGAATCTCATGATGCAGCTTTCGCGTCATGTGTGCGGGGTAGGGGACGTCCTACACCCTAAACCCCTGAACCCTAAACTCCCCGGAATTTAGCGAAGAGCTAGGCGGGATTGGGGGTTAAGACTGACACCTTCTTGAGGAGCTCTTAAACTCGCATCCTTGGGTTGAACCAAGACTTACAGGAGCGAGGTCAAACTAGTGTAGACCCATGATTAATAAACCACCTCCTTTTAAGTGTCGTAATATTAGGATCCCTATTATAGTGCCTCCAATAATTTGGTACTTAGAGTTTAGGGTTGCTAGGGTTTTCCGGGTCTAGGATTTAGGATTGTTTCGCTGAATCCGTCAGATTATGGTATTATGTTCTATTTCATAGTTTATGCTGACGTTCTTCGAAGAAGCATCACTATATGTTCCTGATTGTTTGCATTGGCCACCGAAGCTCACGGTACGTGATCTAGGTCTACTTTCCGAAATCCTCTGCTGCGAATCGCATAGTTGTATTCCAGCACTCTAAGTACCCAATTCTTGTTAGATTTGTTGGTGTGACCCCGCGTGTAGAGAAATGGGCCTTCAAGGATTTGTAGTTCAGGGTTTAGTGTTGTTGAACCATCTGGGCACCAGGACTCTTGACCTGTTCTGCGGGCCGCTTTTTACCAGATCTCAACGGTTTAGGATTTAGGATTTAGGTCTACGTTTGCAAAGTACTGCACTGCAGTTGCACGTACTTTGGTGCTTGCACGTGGCAGCCCTATTAAGTTGATTGAAAAATGCTGGGAGTGGGTTTTAGGGTTTTGGGTGGCTCTCCACGCGTATCCCCCAAAAACCGGTAAATTTTGTTTCACTCTGAGACCCCTCAACCTTCACCATGACATTTCGCCTGACAAGCCCAGGCTCTAATCCTCTCCCCCTGCTATTAAACCTCTCCACCCTCTCCCCCCAATAATTACTAAATATGTCCAAAATAGTATAATATGCCACAATGGAGTGTAATCAATATTAGGGCTGTGGGCAAGTGTAATATCAGGGGAGGGGGATGAGAGCAAATCCTGAAGCCTAGGCCCGATTTTCATAGCCTCATCCCTGAGTTCCCACAACACTAGATCCTAAGACTTGTGCCCCCAGGAAGGGTCAGCGTACAAAGTTCATCTACGACGGCCGTCAGCGCGAGGCAGCTTTCATATCTACAGTCGCAAGAAATGAGAGGCACCTGGACGTTGGGCCAGTAAAGCCCGAAACCCTAGGAGGACCCCCCCACCCTGTAAAAGCGGTATAATAGGAATATAAGAGGGCCCTAATATAATCACCATTATCCCTTGCAGTCACGTGCGCTTTAGGTGCTAATCTTTGCGGTTTAATGCTTGGGGCTGTTTAGGGTTTTGCTGTGGTTTAGGGTTCGGGGTGAAGAGTTGAGGGTTAGGGCTTGTAGTGCTTTCTTGGTCTGAGGGGTTTAGGGCTTAGATCTGTTCTTTCATGTCGATTGGCCTGCTGAGGCTTCGCAGGTTTTACGTGGGTGTTTGAGGTTTTGGGGTTTGAGGGTGTGCGTAACTCTGAGAGTATGGTTTTCGGGCCCAAAAGTCTGAACATATGAGTCCTTTTCAGCTTTAGGCCCTAGGACCCTAAACCCTGAACCCCAAATAGTAGTTTCCATGTTCTTTCTCACTATCCCTATGTAACCTCTATATAACAGGGTAAGGGTTTGAGTCAGGATTTAAGGCTAAGGATCCATATAAGCTTGATACTCTAAACCCTGAACCCGAAGCCAGGAGCCCGGATGAATTATAGCCCCTGAAGGCTTTAAGGGCGTTATATAGGATTTAGGGTTTAGGGTTTAGGATTTAGGGTTTAGGGTTTAGGATTTAGGGTTTAGGGTTTAGGGGGGGACTATATTATATAGGATTATTATATAGGGGACTAGTATGGGGGGTTCCTACGGGGGATACTTGGAGTTTAGCCTATGGATCACATCACCTTCCGTGTTTTGTTGGCGGGAGGGGGGTAAACCCTGAACTCTGTAGGTTTTGAGGTGCGAGTCAGGTGCGTATTATGGGGTTCATCGTTCATGCTGTTGGGTTTAAAATTCTTGGGTGTGGGGGTCCAAGGTTTCATGCTTAGCTCATAGCTGCGTGCTGGTAGGTGAGGCTTGCGCAAGGCTGATCTCAACGCAAGGCGCTCGTATTATTGTTTCGGGTTTACAGATTAGGGCCCGGTGCTTAGGGGGATAGAAAGAATCCTGCATGACCTCAGTATATATACTGGGCAGGCAGAATGTTCGAAGGAATAGGTACTTAGGGTCATGAAGGAGTTTAGTATCAACCAGAAACATGAGGTCTATGCTTTAAAGCTTTCTTGAAGTAACAGCACACTGAAGCCTCCTGCCATGCATAGGCTTCCCCGGTACTCTACTATATTTCTAGAGTAGTGTTTAGGGTTTAGGGTATTCTGCTACAATCCTAGAGTAGGGTGGAAGGGGGTCTTTTTTAGTAGGCTAGACTTACTGGCTTTTAGCAGGGAATACGGGAATGCAATCCTTACGGTATATAACTCCTATATAGTATATTCCCATATTCCCACTGAGAACCACGAGGTATAGCTATACAGGATTGTTTCCGGGAATGCTGGTGATGATTTAGGTTACTACATTCGATTCTTCTTCCAAATATGCTTTAGGGATTAAACATGGTAGCTTCTCACAACGACTCCTGCGTGTTGCTTTGCCACATTGCCTTGCACACGCTCCAGGGGGTTATTAAGCCCTAAAATCTCAAGCCTACATCCTAAGCCTTAAGCCCTTACCCCCTTCGACCCCTCAACTCTCAGCTCTAAACCCTACTTTAAGCCCTACACACGAAGCCGTAAACCCAAATAGTTCTCTGTCCCCGCAGGCCACACAGCGAATCTTCCGTATTCTGGAATACATGGCCACAGCCTGATGGTTTTTAGGGCTGAGGGTGCGGACTTGATTCTTTCAAGGGCTTTGACTGTTGAGGGTGTGGGCCTGGTGGGCTTAAGCCTAAAACCCTAGACCCAAATCCCTAAAACCTAAACCCTAAACCCCAAATCCCTAAACCCTAAACCCCAAACCTTAAAGCCCAAAACCCTAAAACCCAAAGCCCTAAACCCAAAACCCTAAACCCAAAACCCTAAACCCCCAAACCCTAAACCCCAAACCTTAAACCCTACACCCCTAGGAGGTGGGGCTCGAAGAATGGGGTGTAGTAGGGCTACGGGATGATAAGCCAACATATTTTTTCTCTAAAAACAATGTTGTTTAGGGTTTAGGGTTTAGGGATATTGTAGGGTTTGGATAATGGAAACTAAAATGGAAACTACTATAATGGAGAATTATATGGAGAAATGGAAAGTGAAATGGACACTGGGAGTATACAGGGTTTATATAGGGGTTGGATTTCTAAAGTTTACGCTTCGGTGTGTGTTGTTTTTGGCCTTCTTGCTAGGACCCTCCTTGTACCCTTTAAATGGGGCGTCCCTTTTTAGGGTATATAGAGGTCAGGTGGAGGCTCTAGGTAAATAGTGTATACTTAAATGTAGGAACCCATTTCTGCCCAAGTTATCTACTATTCGAGTACTTGGACGCTGAAATGGGCTTAGGGATTGAGGTTTCCTTGGGTAGGGATTGGGGTTTTGGCGGCCGCGACCTGAATCTATGGGAGTGTTTGGGATAGGAATATGCAAGAGTCCATAGAGTACAACCTTGAAGCTACCACAGATATGCTCCTACACCCAAGGTTTAGGGTTTAGGGTATCTATATGAGGGATACTAACCCCAACCATACCACTAAACCCCAAACCTTTCGCATTAAACAAACGCTACCCGGGGTCCTTTACTGGCAGACTAAAGCCCTTTTCAACTATGTAAGAGAAGACGCAAGAACGATTTTTGCCCATAGCTACAAAGCAGTTTGGGCTTAGGTTTTATAGGACTTGAAGGGACTTAAAGTGATGCAAGACTTCCTCCATCCCCAGTAGCAGCAATGCGCAGTTCAGCAGCAAGGAAGATTTTGCCTGGACTCTGCGCTTCCACAGCCTTCTAATGATAACTAGGTACCCCAGTGGTCCCCTTTTTCCCTTTTTGTTTGGTGGTCTCCCTATTAAAGCTGAATAGTAGGAAAAAGAGCACCCTTATTATTAAGGGGTTACTGGGGAACCTAGATAAGAGGAGTCTGGAGTCTGGTATCCCAAGCTCCCCAAACTGGCCATAATGGCCATTTCTTTGTCATAGGCTATGACTGAAAAATGATTATAGTTTGATCCTAAAATTGAGTGAGCCGTAGAGGCTTCTTGTTGAAGGTCCCTGTCCACGTGATTGTGCCCATGCTTCGGGGGTCTGTTATTGCAGAGAAGGCCAGGACCTCAGCTACTTGAAGAGGCGCGATGTAGAGATGCTGCACGGTTTAGGAGTTTAGGGTTCAGGGTTTTTGGAGTTGTTCGCAACGGGCTCCGTATTGAGGACATGTTTAAGATGATTTTGAGGGTATGCGTGCGCCTGCATGATTAACTGCGGGGGATAAGGGATCCATTTCTTGTCTTCAGTCTTAGGGCAGCTTAAGTAGACCCTTTGGAAAGACTTCAGTCTTCACCAAGGCCCTCGTAGTACCCTTATTTTGGGATATATGGTACTGGGTACTTAGAACCGAATAGGGCCCCTTTGAAGTTCGGTGTTACTTTGTTGGAAGGTAGCTAGGCTTTAAGCTAGGCAATAGAATCAAGCCGGAGTTTCCGGGGTTGTCGAAGGGTTGGGTTCGTGAAGTGCGGATACTGGTTTGGGCGTAGGGTGTGCCTGTAAGCCCGGCTACCTACGGCTTCGTGGATTCTACATATGGATAAATGGGCATACCTCATGATTACGAACAAGCTGAAGGTAATTGAGGGCTTACTGTTTAGAAGTTCCGCTTCGAGGGTCAACCTCCTCACCTCAACAATGAAATTAAAGGCCCAATCCCCCCCTCCCCGTCATTCCCTTGAAAGGTATGATCCTGCTACCTGGCCCTCTCCGCCCCCACACGTCTTTTCTATGGATGCCACCTCCCCACAAATACTGAAACCCTAAACCCTAAACCCTAAACGCCAAAACCCTAAACCTTAAACCAACACTCTTTGAGGCTACTAGGGGTCCTGGTAGAAGGAGACAGTTTAGGGTTTAGGGTTTAGGGTTTCAGTATTTGTGGGGAAGTGCTTACCTGGACCCTTAAAACCCCTACCTGGATGAGGGTTCAGGGTTTTAGGGATCAGGGTTTAGGGTATAGAGCTTACCTGGACCCCTAAAGTATATACAATTATAGCTTTTCTGGCGGTGTTAGGGGTTTCGCGCCTTGCTGATGAAATTAGGTCTGCCTTTGGAAGTATGGACCCTGAAGGGTATCTAGAAGGTGCAATTAGATGTATATGAGCCATGGACTAAACTCCTCAAGAGGGGTACGTTCAGGATGATCTGTTGGACTACTATAGGGGTTATTAAGTGGGATACTAGGAGTATACTAGCTGTCTATGGCTTTGAGCTTCGCTAAGCCCCAGCTCTAGACCCCGAGCCAAGTCTTTGAGTTCAAAGCAACTCGTTAACCACGGATTAGGTTTAGGCTTCGACTTCAGGTTGAGCTTCAAAATATTGCGCGCTGCAGCGTTGCAATAGCCGCTTCTTGCTGACCTCCAGGTTTCCTCGTAAATTCGTAGGGCTACCATTGCCCCCCCCACCCCCCCAACATGCCGCTACTTTGTGGGGGCCTATGATAAACGGGTTCAGGGTTCAGAGTGGTTAGTGTACTATGAGGGTTTTTTGGTTTATAACCCTTCTGATTGCTGAAGCGACTATCATTTTACCCATGCTACGAATACCCATCTACTAGTGAGTCTGAATAGCAACTGCAAGTGATTTGGATACAGTTTATCCCGGGGGGTCTTACATGTTAAGCCCTAGGGTCTTACATGTAGTCCATTTTAGGTAGTATACTGGGTTACCCTCTGCCAGAGACATAACAAAGCTAAAGCGAAACTACACAGGAGCCCTTGGCAGGCTGCCATCCGAAACCTCACGGCCACGCTCTGTGCACAAAACCCTTAGTATCGTTTAGGATCCCCTCCGGCCTACAGTAATCCATTCTGTAAGGGCTTACCTTAAGGTTCCAAGTCCTTAATCATCATACACTTAACCAAAACCTGTACTATATTTACTAGTACCCAAAACCCAAGTACCGATTATTGAATACTTGGACCCTTTTGGTTTGGTTCGCTAACGCAGGGGATCCCAAAAAAGAGCCCAAAATACCCCGTGCAAGGTGACAGCCCTCCAACACAGGTAGCCCCAATCTTGGGAAACACTACCTGGACCCCAAGAGTATGTAGAATTATGGCCTTTTGGGTTGTTTTTAGGGGTTTAGGGCTATTATTTTACATACTTTTGGGGTTTAGGTACACCCTAAACCCTACCCCAACATCTACCCTACGAAGTGATGGCACCAGGGGCACCTAAACCCTAAACCCCGTAAATCCATGAGGTTGAACGTGCTTCGATCCTTTTCGTCATGTTCGTGGACTTCGACCAGACTGCACGAAAGTGGGCCAAGCGAGTTTCCCCAAAGGGATCCTAAGGTTAGGGTTTAGGGTTTAGGTTCTAGGGTTTTGGGTTTTGGGGATACTGACCCCAAGCATACTTACTACGAACTTTCAGTGTAGAAGCCTGCTTTTGTATTATATAGATACTTAAGACCCTTTGGGCTTCAGGGGTTAGAAGGTCTTGGGCAAACCGCATGCAAAGCCCAGAGGGTCCAAGTACTCAATACTCAGGTCCCTTTAAAGGGGAAAATGGGGATATGTACATATATAAAGATATGGGGGGCATGTAGGGATATTTAGGTTTTAGGGTCCAAGTACTCAATAATTAGGTACTTGGGTTTTGGGTAATATAGTAACTATAGTACAGCTTTTGGGTAAGTATATGCCTATGCTGGCGCTTTAGGGTTTAGGGTTTAGAGTTTCTAGACCTTTCCTGGAAAATCAGGCTTCCAGGGGCTGAAGGCGGCTAGAGTTTAGGGAGCCCCGCGCTCGCGTTAGGGAGTTCGTTGTCTGTGGATGCATGTCGCTTACAGTCCGTTCTTGATTGGGCCCTTGAAACAAACCCCTAAAGGATCCTAAGTATCCATGCAGGGTTTAGGGGATCCTATGTAGGGTTTAGTTTAGGGCTAAGGGCTTAGGATCCTAAATATCTGTATGGGGGATAATTAACCCCAACCATACCACCAATTCCTAGCATAGAAAACCTTACTTTGTAGTACTTTGTAGTATATAGATACTTAGGACGCTAGAAGGGGTTCTCTGCCTATACACTCCATAGCATACACTTCATCATATGCACCGGGGACCCTCGAAACATCTGCAACTTGTATTTTTCTTCAGCACCCCCAGAGCCTAAACCCCTAAACCTTAAACCCCTAAACCCTAGACCTCTAAACCCTAAACCCCTAAAGCCTAAACCCCTAAAGCCTAAACCCCTAAACCCTAGACCTCCAAACCTTTAAACCCCTAAACCCTAAACGCGTAAACCCTAAAACCCTAAACCCTCACAAAAGTTTATCTTGGAAAACCATTGGGAGAAGAAAGCCATAATCTTTAGGCCAAAGCCTAGAGCCCTAAACAGGGGTGGGTTCAAAAATAGTCGGGTTTAGGGTTCCTATGTAAATCCTCACAGAATCCCATTTATAAGAGCTTAACAAATCATTTTTTTAGGGCCCCTAAGCCCAAGCCTACCCTCTAAACTCCAAACCCTCAAACCCCCAATCGCAAGCCTGGGCCAGGAAAGAGCCGATACCCAAGGACGTTTTTCAGGGTATGGTGTTTAGGGTTCAGGGTTTAGGATTTTGGATTTAGTGGGTTGACGGCTTACCATTAAGGAGTTGGGGTTTAGTGGGTTTTGGGTTCAGGGTGTAGGATTTGGGGTTTAGTGCGTGTAGGGTTTATGGTTAAGGATTTGGGGGTTATTCTTAAGGCTTTGATCATCCTAGATATCCCTATACCACAGGTATACTGGGGCCGAAATTTTTACAAATATTAAATATTGTGGTCCTGGGTTCATTGTCTATTTTTGGTATGGTGTACCACACATAGACCTCAACGTGTTGTTGGTTACCTTCGTAGGCCCTGTAGTATGCAGTATCACAAGGGGATGGTGGAGGTCTCTCTCGTTGACTGCATGAGGATGGTGTTGAGACGCTTCCTCTTAGCTAACTGCTACTTGGACCCCCAAAGCGGGTAAAATACTAGCCCCAAACCCTCAAAAACAGCCCCAAAAGGCTCTCATTCTACATACTTTTGGGGTTCAGGTACAAGTTTTTGTGACACAAGTGAAGCATTTGTTTTTCTGAAGCCAAAGCCTTGAGCCCCAAATATCCAAACGGACCTCACAAAAGTATGTAATGTAATAAAACAACAGCCTGTGAAAGAGAGATAGAGAGAGAGAGAGAGAGACTGAAGAAGAAGAAGAAGGAGGAGAGAGAGAGAGAGAGACAGAGAGAGATCGGTAGGAACACTAGGCGGGTGGGCAGGTAGGTAGTTAGGTAGGTAGATGTCCGTCAGGGGACCCCCATATTTTGAGAAGCCGGTCTCGGATTGCAGATTCTCCGCCGGATTGCTAGTCTAGGATGCGCGTCAGAACCTGGATCTTCATCAACTTCTTTGTCACGTTCATGTTTGTGGTTGTTCTTGTGACAATGAAATTAGTACTAGTAAATTGTTGTTTTGTTGTGCAAAACGCTGTTAATTAGATGTCTGTATATGTGTACAGGTATATCCCCACTTCCCCACAAAGAAAAAAGCACTTCCAGTACTTCCCCACAAAGAAAAACCGACTTCCAGTATTGCAAAGGGTTCAGGTCCTGCATGAAAATCAAGCCTTCTCGGAATGCCAAGAACAAGCCTTAGAGAAGATCTTCTGTAGAGAGCCACCAAGGGTTTAGGGTTTAGGATTTAGGGTTTAGGGTTAGGGTTTAGGATTTAGGATTTAGGGTTTAGGGTTTGGGTTAGGTTTTAGGGTTTGGGGTTAGGGTTTAGGGTTTAGGGTTGGGGTCTAGGATTTCAATGTGGGGTAACCCTAAACCCCTTAAAGATCCTACCTGTCCAGTGGGCTACCCTCAATCTTTTTGGGCAGTATCAGTGAGGACCAGACGAGGTTATCCTGTACCTAGAGCCCAAGAGTAGGTAAAAGGAATAGCCCCAACCCCCTAAAATCCGCCCGAAAAGGCTATTATTCTACATACTTTAGGGGATACTTACTCCAGCCAAATTACAAAAGCCATATAGGCATTTAGGATCCTGCTGGTTATAGACTTGGAGGAGGATAGGTTCGAAGTTTGAGGCCGGTGAGTGTGAAGCCGTCCCATTTCCTGTGAGAGTAAGGGCTGATGTGATTTCACGGATTTTTGGACCGTCAGTTATCTACTTGTGGGGATCATGGACAGATATATGGGGTTTAGGCTGCCGGGTTCAGGGTTAAGGGCTTCCTGGAGATTTAGTGAATCTAGTGGGCAATGCTTCATATATCAACCCCATACCACTTTTCGACAATGTTTCACAATTTTAGTCAAGCGTGGTACATGATTTTCAGGTGACCTCCCAATCGAGTCCACAAACCAAAAGCTTGACACCTGAACCCTAAAATCTTGAACCCTAAAATCTCAACCTTCATAACTTCATGCCTTATATAGCCATTTGTTCCCAAAACTGCTGAGGCCTGAAGCACTACTGGCCTATCTGCGGCCTGGCAGCTAGTAGTCCTCCGTTGGCTAAGGAATATCTGAACTGAGGCATGGTTGTCACATGGTCTGCGCTTTAGGGTTTAGGGTTTAGGGCTTAGGGGTTCAAGGTTTAGGGGTTTTCCTGATGATGACATGGGCATCGAGGTGCTTCAGTTCAGAAGCTTCCCTCTCGAGCAGGCCAAAGGTCAGGGAAATGGCTGTACTTGCTGCTTGCCATAGGGAAGGACCTGTACCTAGAGGTGGGGGTCCTAGAAAGTTAGGGGCGCCATGGATTAGACCCAGGGCTTAGGGTTTAGGCCCTAAACCATAAAGACAACCTGTTTGTCATGACTAGGGGCCCACAGGAAGGCACCCATGATTTTCAGCACCACCCTCATAGTATCTTTAAGGTGTCTTTCGAAGATTAAGATCATGGACCTGTAGCATGGGCGCTCAATCCCGTGGTCCCCCTACATGTGCCCTTAAGTGCCCGCGGCACCCTTGGAAAGACTCAGGATTCGTCTAACGGGCCCTTACTTCCCACCAAGGAACCACTACTTCACGAAATTTGACGACATTTGCTCCACCCACGAGGTGCTTCACAGAGGGCTTTCGGGGTGAGGGAGTTTCTCCAACAGATCCCCAAGCCGTCCCTTAACGGAGACCCCTATACGTGGAGGCCCATGGGACTTAGTAATTACTTATAACCGGGATGATAACCTCACATATAATAGGGGCAACCCCTACAAGCCGATTTAGGACTAGGGTTATAAGCCCTGTTATAAGTAGTGACGAAGTCCCACGGGCCTCCAAGTAGACCCGACTGCTTCGGAATCCCAACACATACATCCTTCGGATTTGTGTTAGGGTATCCTTGTTGTGAGAAGCCCACCAGCTGTTTCCTGGCAATGAGGGTATTTGACTCTGACGCCTTGTCTTCAGTAACTTGAAAGTAGATACCCCTCAACTGGAGTTGCCTTGGAACCATTCATTAATTTCGGTTTGCTAAAATCCTCAGAATCCGATGAAATCATAGTTTCAGCCACGGTTCCAGGCAACTTAAAGGTAAGGGCTCCAAGACTTTAACCTTCAATAGTACCCTAGACCCCCCATATTGGGTTCTACTTTCTATAGATCTTCACAGACGTCTGGCTTAGCTATGGTGATGATGGTTTCAGGGTTTTATGATGTTGGTTCAGGGCTTAGGTGTTAGGTTTTGGTTGTGGTTGCTGTTGATGAGCTTTCTACATGTTGCAAGTACCTGACGGGAATTCCGATTTAGCATGATCAATTTCGATGTTTCCTCGAAAATATTCCGTAAACTGAAAACTTTATTCCTTTTATGACTCTCTAGCAAACCGTCGGCTTGCACATGTTTTGTTGAGAGCTTTTGGCCCCTTGTGTGTGTCTTTATGCGCTTTTTTCCAAGCTTAGGGGCCAGGTTTGTATAGAGTTCAGGGTTTAAGACCGTATGCCTTTGATGCAAGCACTGGGGGAACGCCGCTTTTTGACGAGACCGAGTATCCCCATATTGGAGGACTCCACTTTGATGTTTTTTGGTTCCTGGATTCTTATTGTCATACCCTATACCTAAAAAGTCTAAACCCTAAACCCTAAACCCTTAGGGTTATTACTGCGACAGGCAAAGGATTGGGGCTTCACGTGCCAGATGTAGGTACTTCTCATCTGTTTGGGGTTCAGGGTTTAGGGTTTAGGGTTTAGGCCCTAAAGATTTGGGGTTTAGGATTTAGGCCCAATTCCCCAAGGGTCCAAGTACCTAATGATTCTATACTTTCCCAAAACCTGTGATATCATTACTATTACCCAAAGCCAAAGTACCTAATTATTGGGTACTTGGACCCTTAGCGGTTTAGGGTTTAGGGTTACCCTGCATAAGGCTCGAAATTCCCCAAATCCTTTCATAGTATGGTCTTTGGGCCCAAAAGCCGTAAAACATGAGTCCTTGGAGCCTTAGGTTTTAAGGTGAAGCCTAACTACCTGTCAAACTTCACAATATGAGAGCCGTACCCATTCCAGTGTCTCCAAACCTCATTGGATTTATTGCGGGTACTGTGACCCCAATAAACGCACCTTAGCCCTAAACAGTTTTTGTTGTGAAGTGCTGATTGCGCATGGCGAAACATAGACCCTACGTAATCCCGAATAGAAAGCACCATGCTGTTTCGCGCTTCACATATATCCCCAGGATCTTTGAGAGTAGACCCATTTTCAGAAATCCGCTGCAGGTCACCAAGATTGAGACAGTTGGCGAAGAGTGCGCTGGGGCTTGACAGTTTCCACCCTCCCCTAACTTGGCCCCCTACCTCATATGGAACACCATGTTGCCGGCTGTTGATTTCAGGGTCGTCTATACCCTTTTGGGGCTCCATATTATTTTTCGGGATGGTAGGGTGTAGATCGTGCTTGTAGGGGTTCCTTTCTGCAGGCTTTGCAGACGGATTTGCAGCACCAAAGTCAGACGAGAACAAGGTTGAAAGGGTTTTTCCCTGGAAGGGTTTTAGGTCCCAAATACCATTAATAGTATAGTATTTGGGCTCTACCACCCTATTATTTGGGTCCTTGGACCCTTAGGGTATAGTTAACGCGACATGCTTCGCTGCAATAGTGCGCAGCCAACAGCCTCTACTGCCACCTGCACCACCTCTTCGATGGGCATGTCTCAACAAAGGAGTGCGTGGAGGACGTGTTGGGAAAGCTGGGGCGGCAAGCGACGGTGAACAACAAGAACCCATTCAGCTCAAGGGCACCCGAGAAGCTACTGTTTTACAACTCGCCGTTTCTGCAGCGGAAGAGGGGACCAATTCAAGCCCATGGAGCTCCTGCAAAGGTGACCTGTTGAACAAAGAGTTCCTGGGGCACACGTACAGGAACAAGCTCTTGGTGGCCAGCAGCGCCCGACGGCTGGGCAGCCAGGTTTTAGGGTTTAGGGTTTAGGGTTTTGACAGCTTGAAAGACCAGCTTAAGAAGACAGTTCGAGGACCACGTGTTTTTTTTGTTCTTTGAAGCCCTACGCTGGCATCATCGTGCCCAACTCCGATTAGTCATATGGGGGTTATTACTGTAGTGACTAAACCCTAAACCCGTTACCCTAAGACCGTTAACTTCCATCGGTTGTGCATGGCGGCACGCCGACGCAGTCCAGATGGGATTTGTCATAAACTGGGTTGCTGTTAAGGGATTTCAGATAAGTTACCATAACGGGTATATATAGTAATTAATTAATAGGATAATTAGTAGGATTTTCCCAATATATTAACTTGAACTGAGTTCCTGAAACCCCTTGATTCTCACAGTTTCGATGTCATGTTCCATGTTCTTTTCCATCTGGTTCTCCATTATAGGGAAATAATATAGTAACTTAAATTAAGTTCCTTACCGACAACCCTAGACCCTAGATAGTAGTTTCCGTTCTACTTTCCATTATCCCTATATAAACCCCATAGATTTGTTGTAAATGGGGAGCAGCAGGCTCTCGAAGTTGTAGTCGAAATTTGTGAGCCTTGGGATCCTCTGGACCGCAAAAGTAGGTAAAATACTAGAAGCAAGCCCCGTAAAGATAGCCCAAAAGGCTATTATTCTACATGCTCTTGGTGTTCAGGTATAAAAGTTAATACCACCTACCATATGGGTATGGGTTGTTCCCAAAATTATGGGCCCCTTTTGGTTGTAGACTATATTACGGCACCTACGATTTAGGGGTACCAACATAGGAGCCTACTAATTCTGGGAACTACCCCTATGTCAGTTTTCGGACAGCCTTCAGATGGCTTTGGTGAGTTCTGGTCTCTCGTTTCAGTTGCCTCATTTGTTCTCTGTTGCCCAGGCAAAGCACTGTACTTTGGATGGACAAAACCCTGCATGACCCTGTTCACCTGAAAGTTACTGCACGAGTTCTGGTAGCTGACTTTTCTTAGGGCCACGGAGCATCGTCCATCAACAGTAAATCCGAGCGCAGAGTTGAGCAGACTTACAGCTTTTGCCCGAGGTTCATGCATCTGCTTTGAAAATGCCATCAAAGACCCAGGGAAGGCCACCTCATCGCTTTCTGCGAGAAGCTGTAGATGCACAAGCCTGTGTTGTAAGAAGTCAGAAGTGCACATGTGGAGGGCATGGTGAGTGTCCCTCCTGTATTTAGGTTAGGGTTAGAATACTATACTGGAGTATATAGGGATTCTAGGGTATACATAGGGGTTATATAGAGATAATGGAAAAGAAAATGGAAGCTAACATCATGCATGAAGTGGTGTCCGTGGCACTTCAAGGGCTTGCATATACGTCGGCCCCCTAGGTATCTATAGGTACCCATATTGCGTTGGGGTTATGTTGGGATAATGGAAAAGAAAATGGAAACTAGTATAATATTGGGGATATATATATATATACATCGGAAACCACCTGGGCCTATACTATCTGACAGAGATCTTGATCCCAGATTTATCCGTTAGCCCTAGTTTGGGCCCTGAAGCCGAGAAGCAATAGCTAACTTCGACCTGTTTGAATGCCAAGGGGGATGATCCTACAACCTGAGCCCTGAATAAAAAATTCCAGCCGAAAATGTGTGTTATATTTAAAGGGACTCTACTGGGAACCCCAAATAGGGAACCCCAAGAACATAGCAGGAATATAATGGAATATAAGGACCCTGGTAGGCATGTTCCTATTATGTACCTACTATATTCTTGGGGTTCCCGGTTTGGGGTTCCCAGTACAGTCCCTTAAATATTGACTGTATATATGCCCTCCGAATACTGACATGGAACCTGATGTATAGACCTGGGTTGAAACGGCATTGGCCTCGAAAGGGCTCACTTTCAGGTTCCGTGTTAGTTTGGGGAGAAGGGTAGATGCTTCACAACCCTAAGCCTTGAACCCTAAACTAACATGGGTTTAGGGTTTAGGGTAATTCTTGGGCCCTTACAGCAGCGTGCAAGAGGTACGTTTGTGCGGTGGGTGTGGTGCCGAAAGACATCGAGGCTATGTCTGTGAGTTTCCCGGCAGGTCCAAGTACCTAGTACTTGGAGGGTCATGGGGACTTAGTAAGTAGGTTAATAACCCCTATAACCCATATAGTAACCCTAGCTATCCCAATTATTAACCGACTTACTAAGTCCCCATGAGCCTCCTAGTAAGCATAAAGGGGCCCCTGAAGACGGGAATAGGGATGTGTACTGTTGGGATTCTACAAGGTTTTTCAGCACAGGATTTAGTAACCATAAAGGAGCCCCGTATGGCGGGAATAGGGATGTGTAGGGATTATATAGGGTTTTTTCAGCACAGGATTTAGGGTCCAAATTTATACGGATTTGGGGATTCTGTCAACGGTAAGGATGGTTTTGGGGATGTGTATGTGATTATCAGGTGCTTGAACCCGTATGCCTGGAACCTCAAGCCGTCCACTGTAAAGGTTGAGGGCCGTCCTGGTCTCAAATCGTGCAACCCTAATCCTAAGCCCTAATCCATACACTGACACGACAAACCCTTTCGCGAACGATTGCAGGCTTTCTTTCGAGTTGACACGCGCTTATTCATCCATACTTTTCCAAAGGATCTCAAGTATCTATATAGTGATACCTTGCATTGTACTCAACATTAAGGTTCCTTTGGGTTTGTCTGTGTGTGCCTGTGGCATACCTCTAGCTTGCTGAACGTGGTGTTGCCGTGAATCGCCTGCCCGAGAACGTTGCAAGTCGTTTCCAATAGTGAGCGCGACACGATTTAGCAGCGCAGGTGTTCTTGTGCAAGCCGCCTTAGAAAGTCCTTCAATGGCACCCGTCATGTGGCAAGACTGTATTCAGTACTTCTGAGACGTACTTCAACACGTTCGGTACCTCTGCTTCAGTCCCCACGGCCCCCAACTTATCAGTCAAACCTAGTTAGGAAGACGCTCAAAGTACCACAATTTTGGTTTCACCTGTATAGTCCCCCTTAAGTAGATAGAAAATGGGGTATATGGGGACCTTATTATAGTATTTTCAAAGCCATATTCTATTTACTTATAAGGGCTTAGGGGCTAGCTGGACCATGAAGTCTGAGGCTCTGAGGCTCGTTGCTGGGGCCGCAACAAAAAACAACTCTTAAGGGGATTACGAGGTCCAATAAAACGCTAAACCCTAAACCCACCCATCCTGGTTGAGAATGGTACCCGCCCTCCTTGAGGCAGTCCCCATTAGCTTCGCACAAGTCCTTAGATGTGGTTAGTAGGGAAGCAGGGAGTTTAATCCCCATATAAGCCCTATATATATACATATATATACATATATACATATATATATATTTATATATGTATCTATATCTATATATATATATCTCTCTCTCTCTCTCTAAAAATATGTAGTATATTCTGCCGTCCCCTGCTAACCCCCAGCAAGAAAACCGAGCGCTAGGCTTGGGCCTGAAGCTTGAGCCTTAGATCTAATGTGAATCCTGCACCCGAAGCTTGTATACCAGTTAGATCTATAGTTTAGGGTTGAGGGTATTTAGGGTAGTTAGGGTTTAGGGTAGTTAGGGTTTAGGGTTTAGGGTAGTTGGGGTTTAGGGTTTAGGGTAGGCAGGGTTTAGGGTTTAGGATTCATCCTTCGGGCTTCTTCACCTGACTTTGCGCCATGCGCTTTGCACAGGTCCTGCGCGGCGTTGGACACGTTGATGTCCCCAAAAACGATGCGGCTGCAATTTCCAAGGCAGGCGAACGAAAAAAGAAGAAACATCGAAAGGAGCCGGTTTACTGGGTTGCTGTTAAGGAACTTAAATTAAGTTAATTACCATATTGGGGAAACCCTATTATTTACTATATGTACCCATTATGGTAACTTAATTGAATCCCCAGCAAGAAATGAAGGACCCTGGCGAGCTCATGAAGCAACTGCTTGAGAACCTCAAGCAGGGTTGATCGAAGGCTGGCCGCAACGTGCTCTGGCATATAGTCCCCCTTTAGTAGATAGAAAATGGGGTATATGGGGATCTCGTTATAATTTACCCAAAGCAATATTCTATCTACTTTATAAGGGGGACTATAGGCGTTCTGAGCCCGTGGTGAAGCCCGTCACCGACACGGCCCAGATTGGTGGAAGCTGCGGCTCGTGGTGCAGTGGCAAAACGTGCAAGGCTCTTCATGGAGCCCAACAGTACTTACCGGAGGTTAGTAGGAAATATGGGAATACATTATATAAGGGTTATATCGGGAAAATATTCCATCTACGTTCCTTAACGGGGTTTTATAGGGGATTATATAGTGGAATACTATAGGGTATATTAAGGGGGAAACTAGGAGTTTAGACAGCAGCTCTCATGGAGCCCAACAGGAACTTCCTCACACCTCCTGTGCACGAGGGTGGCCATGTCTTGTGCTTCGTCTACTGAGGGGTTTGTGCGATTAGATGCTGTAAGCGCACTTCGTTGCTGCTCCCGCGATGTTGAGGGTAATACTCCAGGAGATCCCTCAACTCCCAGGCCAGAAATTTAGAAGACTCCTAAACTCCAAACTCTAAACCCCAGGGTTTAGGGTTTAGGGTTTAGGGTTTGGGGCTCCTAAACTCCAAACTCTAAACCCCCAAACCTTGAGCCCCCTAGACTCCCAAAGGCGGACAAGGAGAGGGGACATTCCGTGATCCTTGGGCGCTTGATCAAGGCATGAGTTCTTTAGGCTTTAGGGCTTGGGTTTAGGGTTTAGGGTTTAGGGTTTGGGTTTAGGGTTTTGGGTTTTGGGTTTAGGGTTTAGGGTTTGAGTTGTGTTCGGGGCTGGGACCCAAAGGGTCCAAGTACTCGATGATTAGGTACGTGGGTTTTGGATAATTGTACCTGTAGTACAGGTTTTGGGTAAGTATATGATTATCAGGTACTTGGACCCTTAGGGGGAAGGGATGCGGAATAGGGCTTAGAGTTTTAGAGTTCAAGGTTGGGGAAGTTTGCAGTTCAAGGTCAAGAACGTAGGTTTCAGTGAAAATTGGCTCTTAAGGTTCAGATTTCGGTGGTTCTGGTTACGGGCTCAGAGTGTTGAGTTCAGTGGTCATTTTTTGAAGGGCGTATCCTGAGTATGGAAGAAAACTGGGCTCATCAAAGGGGGGTCACCGCATGTGGGACGCAGCCAGCTGTGTTAGCAGCAGAGCAGTGGCCACATTTATTGCTTCAGAAACATATGAGCTCTAGCCTAAACTCCTTAAAGAGGCGCTATATAGGGGAATATATAGGGGACTACTATAGGGGTTATTAGGGGGGATACTAGGAGTTTCGACTATAGCTCATATCATTCCTCCCACTTTCTGCTTGACATTCCTTGGATCAAAGCTTCTGGCCGCTGCATTCCCCTAAACACTAAGGAATATGTAGCCACGATATTGGTAATTATTCCCTAAGCTCTAAACTGTAAGGACTATGGAACCATAATATTGGTAATTAATCCCTAAGCCTGAAACCCTAAGGAATATGGAACCATAATATTGGTAATTATTCCCTAAACCGCACTGATGCGAGATGCCTGACCCTACCAAAGGACAGAGACAAGGTATGGCACGCGTGGCACGCGGAGTGTGAAATCTTGAAACTTCTTTGAGGACCTTGGCAATTTTTCCAGACCCTCCTTGCACCCTACAATTGGGGTATGTGGCCCCTAATTGTGGGTATTTAGGGTGCCATAATGGAGACCCATGATTGATAAACCCCCTCCTCTTCAGGGCCTTGTTATGAGGATCCTTATCGGAGGGGGTTATTAATCAGGGGTCTGGGTTAGAGGGTAGAAGGACGGTCGTGGTTAAAAGGCATCATACCTGAGCCGACTTCTCGTTTGTATGCTCTGGACTGGACACCACGACCTCGGCGAGTTTAATATTAGGGTTTAGGGTTTAGGGTTTAGGTGGGTTTAGGGTTTAGGGTTTGGGGTATAGGGGGCCTGAATAGATACCAAGATTATGGTTCCATATTCCTTGGTTTAGGGTTTAGGGTACCTCAAATGGACTTCAAAATGATATTGGAATTTCTTGAGGCTCCTGTAGTGTTCTGACTCCTGCGGTCTCATGTCGGCCTCTACTGGGTTGCTATTCAGGCACTTGAAGTAAGGCACAAGAAATTCAAGATAAAAGGTATCATAATGCGGGAGCCCTATTATCTACGTAGAATTAAGGTATTACAATAAGGAATACCTATTATTTGCTATATGCTCATGTAACAGTAAGTTAATGTAATTCCTTAACGCTCCCACAGGGGGCACGGTTTTGCCTACTTGGAGGTTAAGGATGTGAAGGCGCGGTACTGAGACCCCTATATGAGCCCAGTTTCCATATGTACAAGTAATATCAGATGCAGTTGTTTATAAGGACCATTTCACATGATACCCCGGCTTCATAACATGTCTAGATCACTTGAATTTAGGTGTTCTTTACGATTTGATTCTCCACTATTCCCTGCACTTGGAAACCTCAAATCCTAAACCCTAATCCCTAAACCCTCGGCAAGACTCGGTCTTTGGGGCCTTTAACCGACTGCAAGCGGGAGGTTAAAATGAGTGCTTAAAAAACTAGTCAGTTGTGATACCCTAAACCCTTAAACCATAAACCCTAAATCCAAAACCCTGAACCCTAAACCCCGAACCCCAATACTTGTGTGAATCCATATTTGGGAAGCCACCCGGCTGCAGGCAGCGAAGGAAATTCTGCGGGTACAGCGCGACACGCAAGGATCTGATGAGGACTCCTTTTGGGGTTTACAGGGTTTACAGGGTTTACAAGATTTACAGTCAAGGGTTTCAGGCATTTTTGGTGCAGGGGGGTAATTGAGGATTTGGGAGATTTTGGGTTTGGATGTTCGGGATTTAAGACATTTATGGTCTAGGGGATTGAAGTTTTAAGGGAGTTGGGGATTAACAGCGGAAGGCTTTGGATAGTAATCCCCAAGCCCTAAACCCCGAACCCTATGACTAGCGCAGAACCTGCATTGAACGCGGTTTAGGTTAGGTGGACCCCCCACCCAGTAATAGTGACTATAAGAGATAATAGGGACTATATTAGGGTCCTCTTATATTCTTATTATACCACTATTACAGGGTGGGGGGTCCTCCTAAGGTTTAGGTTTAGGGTTGTGGGGGTTAGGGTGCATGAGAAAAACATCGGCTGCGGAGGGAGGTCGGAATTTGTCGGTGCTTTGTTTCCAGTTTTGGTTTAGGGTTTAGGGTTTAGGGCCAAAAGTAGGTAAAATAATGGCCAAAAACCACTAAAAGCAGCCCAACAGGCTATGATTCTACATGATTTTGGGGTTCAGGTAGTTTGTTTTTTTTGCTTCCATGGGAATGTAGAAGCCTAGAAAATTACCAATCTTCGGGTACCGCAAAAAGATTTCAAATTTATGATTGTGGTTATCTACATTAGTGGGATTTACGACCTGTCTCCAACAGCTGATTCCATGTAAGATTTGATTTAGTTCCCTTATAAGCCCTAGTGACTAAACCCTAGACCCTAAACGCCTAAACCCTAAACCCGCAAAAAACCTAAGATATCTTCCCTCATTCCCTCCTAACCCTAAACCCCAATCCTTCCCTTATTCCCTAGTAAACCCCCAGTAAGTAAACACCTAGAGGAGGTAAAGCTCAAAATGGGCATTCACACAGGGCCAGTTGTGCTGACCTTGGCGTGGGGGGGCTTCATTTTCTGTAGGGTTTAGGATTTACGGTTTAAGGTTTAGGGTTTAGCGTTTAAGGTTTAGGCTTTGAGGTTAAGGGTATAGGGCTTAGCTTTTAACGTTTACGGTTTAGGGTCAGCGGTTTAGGGTTCAAGGTTTAGAATTGAGGGTTTGGAGGCTTCAGGTTCAGGTGCTGTAGGTTTCAGGCGTAGCGATCAGCCCCTAAACCCTAAACCCTAAACCCTAAACCCTAAACTGAAGGTTTGGGCCTTCAAGCTTAGGGCCCCAGGATGGCTCAGCTCCAGAAAAAATGAAAACTGTTGCGAGTTCAAGTTTTATTGCGGTTTAAATTTTAGAGTTTAGTGTTTAGGGTCCATGGAGTTTTGGGGTTTCGGGTTTCTGGAGATTGGGGTTTTAGAGTTTGGGGTTTAGGGTTTATTGGAGTTTCGGGTACTATTTCAGGGTTTAAAGCATACAGTGTGGAGCTTCAGCTTCAGGCCAGAGTGCAACGGAGGCTCTGTCAAAAGCTTCCCAAAGCGTCCATGTAGCAATATAGTACACACTTAGGGCCAAAAGGGTTTCCCATAGAACTTCTTCAGGGCACAAGTATATACTCTTTGGCTACATGAACCCTTTGGGGTCTTGATTCTTGATCATGTTCCTTCTAATTGCAAATCCTACACAGTTTCACCCGGGGATGTTAAATCACAAGGCGGTGTGGAACCCCCTCACTTAAACCTAAATACTAAAATCTCCCAGCACTGTGGAGGCTCAGAGGGTACCAGTATCTCCGCAATCATCAAGAACCGGTTCAGGCGAGCACTCCATATTTGGATAGTTGACCACAAGTCTCAGTTTCTGTCATACCAAAACAGAGCAAGGACTACACGAAAAGGGGCCTAGAAACACATCCGCCGCAGACCGCGACGACAGTACCCTGCCTTGCGAGCCACATGGTATAGGGTTTAGGGTTCAGGGGCCGTGGCATAGCAAGGACATACACATCCAGCAGCGTGACCGCTGCATCAACATGAACCTGTGCGGCCACCGTCTTAAAGGTGACAATAAAAGGCCTATGCAAGCCCAGTTTCCGTTTCATCTTCCATTTGCTTTCCAAACCCCTGGTCATTGGTGAGTGCATATAGTAAGTTGGATGACAATTAAGAAAAAGCCTGGCACACATGACTTGGTCGTCAGCCCTCTTCCCACAGATCTTCTCACAACATGGCAACCCGCACCCGGAGGATCCTACGTATCTATGTGAGCTATTGTCAAGATTGGGGTTACCAAGACACCATTAAGGGTGGCCATAGGGTTCCCTTTAGCAGTTTAGGATAGTCACTAGTCTGTTCACTAATGGGAACGCATGTCGACTGATCACTAGAGGCTTTTTGTTCACCTTATGTTTTTCGGAGTGCAAAATACACTTAGACCGCATGAGCTATATGGGACACATTGGCGGTAGCTCATATAGTGTTAAGTAGGGCTTCTATACTCGAACGTGTATAAAGTAGGGTTTCTATACTCAGAATTAGTGGCGCTGTTTGGCACTGAAACGGCATGAGTGGCAGTGCCAAGGCAGTCCCTTATGCAAAAACAGTTTAAGGGATTTGCTTTGAATCAGACTTTGGGGGGGGTATACTATGCTATCCTTAATCACGTAAGGAATGTTGTGGGATCATGCCTTCGGCTTCTTCTTCCCCATTCGAAGCGCCTTTTTTGACTCTTTAGGTTGCCGGCGTGATCGGGCAGAAGCTGCCAAGGCCTTTTCAGATCGAGACGGCTGAAACTTGATGGGGGTGGGCAGGGAAGAGAAAAGACAGTTGCAACTACCCGTACTTCTATCCCTAAGGGTCCACGTACCCAAAAATCATAGACTTGACCAAGGCCTGTACAACAATTACTCCTGCCCTAAGCCCAAGTACTTGTACATAATTACGGGGTACTTGGACCCTCAGGTTTAGGGTTCGGGGTGTAGGATTCAGGGTACCTAAAACCCAAAGGTATGCAAAGTAATAGCCCTAAACCCATAATAACAGCCATAAGGGCCATTATTTTACATACTTTTGGGGTCCAGGTAAAGGTTTACCGCTCAAGTTTAAAGAGTTAGCGCAGACTGGAGGAAGCGAATACAGTGATCACTTAGGAGGACCCCCCACCCTGTAATAGTGGCTTTAAGTGATAATAGGGACTATATTAGGGTCCTCTTATATCCTTAATATACCACTATTACAGGGTGGGGGGTCCTCCTAAGTGATCACTGTTGCAGATTACACATGGCTTCCTATGTGCGCAAGCTAACAGTACCAAAGTAGTTTCTACTTTGCTGTCTACTTTGCCGGGGTTTGAAGGGTTTTGGGTTTGGGGCTCAGGGTTTCAGGCCTGGGATTGGGGCCTGAGGTTCGGTTTAGCATTTAGTGCCTGATGTCCTAGACCTTATAGACCCTAAGCCCAAGTTCCTCCCAACTTACGAACCCGAAACGCTGAAGTTTGCCTAACCCTTAGCTTAGCCGGCTTGCCAGTAAAGCCCCTGTCCCTCTGGTTTTGGGTTTAGGGCCTAGGGTTCTTACAAGCTTACGTCATACCGCAAAAAGGAGGCTGTTCTCCCTTACTTGTACCTGTAATTAGGTCATACACTGACTTATTTTGAATGGCTCCACGTAGCAACAGGCTGGAAGAGGTCTGCAAAACAAGAACCGGCACGGCTACACTAAACCCCAAAGCCGTAACCCTCCAATAGCTAGGGTACTCGGACTCCATTCAGCATCCGAACTCTCTCAAACTCATAATCTCCGTAAAGTCCGATATATGACACATAGCAGGTTTCCAAAAAAAGGGGTTCCTACACTAAAGAATTATCGATATGTTATATCATTTTTTGAAGTCTTTATTTCAAGGAGTTCCACTCACATATCCCACCTTCATCACCATCCTGTCTCAGAAGTTCTGGAATAAACGCGTTATCATGGCTCTCATTCACCGAGCTTACGGGACGTCCGTGAGCTTAAGCTCCAAGCCCACACCCTGAATCTCAGAGTCCAAGCCCTGTATCCCAACTCCTAGACCTCACTCAAACCCCAAACCCTGAACCTTAAATTGTAGTTTCCATGTTCTTGTCCATTATCCCTATACTGGATAGGGGTTTAGGGTGGTCTAGGGATTCGGGTTTAGGGTTTAGAGACTACCTGGACCCCAAAAGTATATTAAATAATAACCCTTCTGGCTGTTGCTTTGGGTTTAGGGCTTTTGTTTTACATACTGTTGGGGTTTAGGTAGAAACAAAAAGTCGCGTGGGCAAATATTCTGTGCGGTTAAGGTTTAGGGTTTAGGGTTCTACATACTCCTGCCGGCCCTGTGAACCTGTTTAAGTGCTAAGCCCCAGAACAAACCTTAAACCCTATTTCGTATAGGGTTTGGGGTTTTTGTATTGGCTTAGGAGTGAATAAGGTTCACACGGGCCTATATGAACCTTAATATACACCCCTTTTGTTGACATCCAGAGCCTAAAGCTTTTGGCAGATTCCGGCTCTTCGGCGACACCATCAACACGGCAGCGCGCATCATGCAAAAGGCCGGCCCCTATGGGTCCGAGTGGGTTCATTAGGGTTGAAGGCTTATGGAATTTAGGTATTAAGGTTTAGGGTTCAGGCTTTAGGGTTTAAGGTTTATAGGGCTTAGAGCTTAGTATCTTTTATAATACCGCTCGTAGTAATGGTAATAACTATGACAAGAACTGTGACAGGGCAAGAGCAAGGGATCTGCGTTTAGTGGCCTCGTGGTTTACAAGTGCTGTTTGGTTGAATGTAGGTTTTCTGGGTATCGCAAGAAAGCTCTGTAAGGGAGAACCAACGGACAAGGACAAGAAGACTAAATGGATACTGGGACTGAGCATTGGTTTATAATCAGCCTAAACCCTAAGCCCAACACCCTAAGCCGGAAACAGTAAGCCCTATATCCTAACCCTACACGCTTCGATTTTAAACTACTGGAATTAAGTACTTGTCCACAGGGTTTAGGGAGGGCTTCCGATTTCGGATCTCCAAAAGGATGTACGGTATGATATATGTTCAAGGGTTTAGGGTTCAGGGTTTTGGATTCAGGGTCATTGTTGATTCTGATAACCTGAAACCTTCCTGGTTTTAGGGCTTAGGGCTCCTGGACCTGTGGGGCACTTGAGGGGTCGCCGGAAGAAAAGACGCGAGTCCCTCAATCAAACCCTATAGCCCTTAATTAAACCCCCAACCCCCTGAGCCCGAACCCTAAACCCCCTACACCCCTAAACCCCAAACCCCCCAAACTCTAAAGCCTCAACCCTGAACCCATAAACCTTAAACCGCTAAACCCTTAAACTCACCAGGCCTGAGACGGGTTTAGGGTGTAGTTGAGGGTTCAGGTTTTGGGGTCGAGGGTGGAGGGTTTAGGCTTCATAGTCTAGAGTTTAGGGTTGAGACAGTGGGGGCTTCAAAGGTTTAGGTTGCAGTCTTTATTTTGCTGCCAAGCTCTATGTACATTTTGTACGCAGCATCGTTGTGCAGCGTTTCAAGACTGAAGCGAGAGAAAATGAGGTAGCTGTCTAGAAGAAGCAAATGAAACAGTTTGAAACCCTAAACCCTAAACCCCAATATAATCCCATTATAACCCCAATATACTAGAGTAGTTTCCATTTGATTTTCCATTATCCCAATAGAACCCCATTATAACCACAATATACTATAAAGTTGAGGTCATCCCTAGACCACAGTACTTACCAAACAGATGGTCCTTGTAGAGCTACAGTTCACCATCCCTTACAGTAGGATTGGGATAGTTTGTAGCGCTCCAGGCAAGCGTGTACGCGATTCCGTATCTGATTGGGGAATGGTAGGTCTCTAGATTAGTAGAACATATCAGGGTCATATAAGAACACCTAGGTGATCATATCATAGTAAAATTGAGCTTTTGCAGTACGTACCCCAACAAGGCACCTATCTGTTCGCGGACTTATGGCATTTTTGACCAGAGTCTAGCCTGCTTGATATTCACGGAGCCATGGCAACGGCTCCGGTCCAGGTGAGCATTCAATGCCCAAATGGCTCTTGCACAGAGATGCTTGTCGAGCCCGGCACAACAGTTTCCAAGATCATGAACAATAAAGCTTTCAAGCCTTCGAAAGGCTACGGCTCGCATTTGGTATCTGAGACTGCAGAAGTTCTGGAGCCTGAAAGCAAAATTTGGGAACCTCAGGTCATGACCTTGGTCCGCTTCAAAAACATCATCCAAGCTGCAAGCTATAGCGCGCAAACCCATGGTGAGGAGCTGGTCTTTGTTCAAATCCCGATGGGTACAGATCAAGTTGAGGATTCTGCTTTCAGATCCTGTCAGGTATTGCAAGAAGTGGACATCGCCAACTCAGTGACCAGAATTGCAGAGTGTGCCTTCGACGACTGTAAGGCTTTGCAGCGCGTGGAGATCCCGGTGTGACTAGCATTGGCCAACAAGCTTTCCGGTCATGCCGTGCCTTGGAGACCATCCACATTCCCAACTCCGTGAGAAGTATTGGGGATCACGCGTTCAGTTCATGCGATGCTCTGAAACATGTGGAGATTCCAGATTCCGTGACTAGCATTGGCACAGGGGCCTTCACGTCATGCAAGGCCTTGGAGACCATCCAGATTCCCAACTCCGTGAAATGTATTGCGAAGTTCACGTTCCACTCCTGTGCTGCTTTGAAACATGTTAAGATTCCAGATTCGGTGACGAGCATTGGCAATTTGGCCTTCGCGTCATGCAAGGCCTTGGAGACCATCCAGATTCCCAAGTCCGTGACAAGCATTGGCAATGGCGCTTTCCATTCCTGCGCTGCCTTGAAACATGTGGAGATCCCCGATTCGGTGACTAGGATTGGCAACGGAGCCTTCGTTGAGTGCAGCGCCTTGGAGACCGTCCCTTCTCTGTGACAAGTATCGGGGCTCGCGCGTTCGAAGGATGCCCATGGTTCAAAGGCAAAGGCAAAGGATACCAAGGCAAGGGCAAAGTCGACAAGGGCAAAGGCAACGGTGCTAAAGGCAAGGGCGAGCATGACGAAGGCACAGGTCGAGATGGCCAGCATGGTGCAGGCCGAGGTCCCAAAGGCAAAAGCAGAGATGGCAAAGGCGGCAAGGCCAAAGGTGGAGGCAAAAGTGCCAACACGTGTGTGACCTGAAGGTAAGAAAGGGCACCCGCCTTCCAGAGCTACCTGTTTTTTCTCTTCCGGGTAGCTGAAGCAAACTGATCATTTCTGGCTTGCCCAACTCTTCAGTCTTAAGTTCTCATAGGAGTTTCGGGTTCAAGGTTTAGATTTTATGTAGGGCTCAGGACTATCTAGGATTTATGGGTTATCCCAAAGACCAAAGCACCCATTTCTTGCACTCCTTCAACTCTCCAACCACAGGCTTGTAGTACTATCTTCTGAAATGCTTTGCAAGGTTCAGGGAGTGGGTAGTTGACTTGCTTCCGTTGTTTTTTCCGTATTGGCACAGACAAAACCCATCTTGCATCATGCTGTAGTTAAGGAGCTGACCCGTTTGGAACACCCTATGAGCCCTAAACCCTGGCCACAAAGTCTAATAATATCTTTTTGGAGCAGTCTTGTAAGCAAGTTTCGTTCCGAATGGAAACCTTTAATCCCCTGAAGCCATTTCCCAGGGTTTGGGGTTTAGGACCCTCAAAACCTAGTTGCTCAACCCTAAACACATTGTCGGAATTGCCGCGACTTCCAAGAGCAAGCATGGATGGAATGATCCCAGTTCACTTCTTTGGATAGGACCGCTTTTCGATATTTCTTGATTCCCCGTGGATTGATGTGAAGCTAGATATAGGAAGATCTTCGAGAAATTCACCATAGGTGTCAGTCTAATTGGAATGATTGTCCGAAAGAACCGAAAATTACGCCGCCAGTCGTTGCCAATGATAGAAAAGCAGGAAAAGCAAGGAAGCACGCCTAGAACATGCCGTGAAGCCCGCTACCACTCCGCCGAACGCCCAGATATTCCTGATCTTGAAGCCATAGAAGGAGACAACCTTGACAACAAGCGAGAATTAGGTCAGTGAAATAATTATCCTGGGACATACAATCGTAATTCGTACTGCTATACCAAAAAGGAACATGGTGTGGGAAGTAGGGGTACCACCAAAATCTAAGTTTTAGAGCAGCTGTACAGAATTCCATTGAGGCCCAAAGTGTGCACCATACATGTGGTAGTTTCCAGAAATAAGGGTAACCCCGAACAGACCCCAACATATATGTGTGTATACTTGAACGCCTTGGGCGAAGGAATGTCGTTTGTGTGGAAGGGTTTCAGGCGGTTCGCAAAACAGGCCTTTCCCGAGGCACCTTTGTGAAACATAGTTTTCAACGCTGCGTAGGAATAATCCCAAAACATAAGCCGGATAGTGTGTAGTAAGGTTCAGGGATAACCTTCAGCGTTGTAAACTCTGTTTTTCCTACCTGGGCGTATCTTTCCAGCCGCACAAGGTTAGGTTGTAACCTTGTTGCTTAAGCTTTAGTACCCTTACCCCCTATATTATCCTTATAAACCCAAAAAATGTGAATTCCTACAGGGCCCCCAAACCTACCCTAGCCACAGTAGTACCTAAACCCCAAAAGTATGTAAGATAATAGCCCCAAACACCCAAAAACATCACAAAAGGCGATTATTCTACATACTTTCGGGGTTCAGGTAACCCTAGATTTCCCAGCGCAGGGCCTGCCTGGCGAACTTCAGTTCGGCGAGGTGGGAAGTGGACTACAGGAGTTGAAAAACCGGGTTTAGGGTTCAGGGTTTGAGCCACGCGGTTTAGGGTTTAGGGTTTGAGCCAGGCGGTTTAGGGTTTAGGGTCTAGGTACAGGAGTTGAAAAACCGGGTTTAAGGTGTTCAGCCACGCGGTTTAGGGTTTAGGGTTTAGGTACAGGAGTTGAAAAACCAGTGTGAGCTGTATAGTCTAAACTCTGGTGTTAATATGGGGCTTGGAGTTTAGGGTCTAAACATCTCAATTGGGGTTAAATGGGGGACAGTATACGGGTATTAGAAGTGTAGACTATAGCTCATATCTTAGTCCCTTAAAGGGACCCTAATCCCTAAACCGGGGGTAATGGGAATTTATAGGGCTTTGAGTGTAGGAGCTTTTCTAATTACCATTCCAAGGGATCAAATGGACCAGGCATGGGAAAAGGACATCAAAATCGGGTTTACGAAGTTGCTTCTTTGCAAGCCTTACATAGGGTTCAGGGTTTAGGGTATAATCTAAACTCCTAGTATCCCCCTCTTTTGTAGTCCCCTATAAAATCCCCCTTTAAGGAGTTTAGACTATGGCCTATCTGCAGTGTGCAAGGTAAGGGCCTAAAGACTTACTTACAAATAATATCCACCCTACATTCTAAGCTAGAAACTACACATCCTTATAGTCCCCCTTAAGTAGATCGAATGTGGGGTATATGGGGACGTTATTATAATATACCCAAGGCCATATTCTATCTACTTAAGGGGGACTATAACCTCAAGCCTACATGTTGAACCCTTAAACACCAAAAAAGTTTGACCTGCACCAAATGATGATGATGGGGCCTAGGGATGAAGGGTTTTAGGGTTTCGGGCTTTGTGATCTTGCCCCAGGAATTGAGAATCAAATGGAAAGGAACACGGAACATAACATGGAACGTGGGGTTGTAAAGAGGAAAGAGCTGCATAGGGATTATGTCGTGTAGCAAACCCTAAACCCTAAACCCTAAATCACCAACATGATGGTCTAAGGTTCCCAGTATGACCATGATAGGATTGCCTTAAGTAGAGGTCAGAAAGATGTTGGTAATTACTCAGGCACCTACGTTACTGACCTTACTGTACCAGGAGCCTTAAAGTATGTAAAACTATAGCATGCGTTGGCTGTTTTTGGGCATTTTCGGATTATCATTTTACATATTTTTGAGGTTTAGGAGGTAGTATAGCCTATACTAAACTCTAATCCCTAAACCCTAAACCCTAAATCCTCAACCCTAAACTCTAAACCACTGTAACTACCTGGACTTCAGGCACCTGAGGTTCTGTGCGATTTCCTCTATCAAAAACATGGGTCAGGCGGCATGTGGACTATAGGTTAGGAGGACCCCCCCCCCACCCTGTAATAGTGGCTACAAGGGAAAATAAGGATTATATTAGGGTCCTCTTCCATTCCTTTTATACCACTATTACAGGGTGAGGGGTCCTCCTAAACTAGAGGCCAAACTCCTTAAAGGAGGCTTAGGGTCTAGGGTTTAGGATTTAGGGTTTAGTGTTTAGGGTCTAGGGTTTAGGCTCTAAACTCCTTAAACGGGGTTATATAGGAGGTAATATGGGGAACTACGATAGGGGCTATTAAGCAGGATACCAGGAGTTTAGACTACAGTTCATGTGGACTAGACGTCTCGCGCTACCATTCCACATCTGTCATTTGCACAGCCTTTGTTCCTTCCACCACTTAACTCAATAGGGAATATTAAGGGACAAAGCTTTAGATAATTCTTTGTACTAAGACCCCGGAAGGAATATTAATCAAACAGCCTCAGAGATGTAATTCTATTAAGACCCAAGAAGGAATGTTAAGCTTGAAGCCTTAGATAGTTCGTTCTACTCAGACCCGAGACAGAGCCAGAACAGCGTCAAGGCTCGGTGGACTAACATTTTGGTTCATAAAGAAATGGTGACATTTCCGCTTAGCTTAAAAAAAAGAGGTGGGTACATGGTTGGTTTAATTTAAGGTTTTCAACTTCTTGCCAAATGTCCAGAACATTGGGCTGAAGTTGGCTTCTGCCGCTACTGAGTAACAAATGAAGCATCAATACATCATGCCCTGAATTTTGGATTTTTGTGCTTCCAAAAATTGGGGTTATAGTAGTTTCCAATTTCTTTTCCATTATCCCAATATAACCCCAATATAACCCCTCATAGTAACGCTATATAACCCCAATATAGCCCCAATAGTAACCCAAATATAATAGTGGAATGAGAATGAACCTGGGATCCCTACATTCCCCCAGGTTTCCATGTCGTGTTCCATGGTCTTTTCCACTTGGGTTTTGGGTTTAGGGTTTAGGGCTCTGTTATAAGGGGATAAGTATGTTGAGGTCCTTCATTTTGCGTGATTTGAGCGCGATGCAGGGTTTAGGGTTTAGGGCTTGTTTTCTGGAACATAGGATGTTTGAATGCCTTGGCCTGACATCCCTCATCCCCATAACCTGCGACACTTGCAAACGTGTTACCGGCACCATTAACATCTGGTCTGCATCGACTGACAAACCCATGTATATGTATATGCATATATATATATATGTATAGGACATGCTTACCTGGACCTCAAAAGAAGGCAACATGTCAGCCCAAAATCCTATAAACACATGCCAAGCAGGACACTATTCTACATGCTCTGGAGGTCCAGTTAACCCTTCCACCTCTTAAGCCTGAACCGCAGACCCTGAATATTAAACCCCAAACCCTAAACCCAAACCCTGAATCCTAAACCCCAAACCTTAAACCCGCATAATACAACCCTGAATCCCCCAACTCTTCACCCTAAACCCTTAACCCATCTTAACCCTAGACCCTTCATGTTCCTCTCAGGCCACGAAATGCTGCTTGCCCAAGGGTGTGCCGGGCTCGGTGTTGCTTATGTGATCTGCAGTCTAAACTCCTCAAAGGTTATATGAGCCATAATCTTAACTCCATAAAGCGGATTATGATGCATGGTTAAGGATTTAGGGTGCAGGGTTTGTGTGTAGACTCCCTGGTATTAGGGAGTTGTATAGGGAAGTATTGTAGGGGCGCTCAGGGGGATACTAGAAGCTTAGACTATTGCTCACACGATCTGTGCATCAAAGGGTTTAGGGCTTAGGGTTTCGGGTTTATATAGGTTTGAGAGCTTAAGATCTAGCGCTGAGGGTTGTGAGAGGCCCTACAGGCTTTAGGGTCAAGACCACGTGCAGGATCATGGACTGGCACTCTCAGAGGATACTAGGATCATCATGGCCCTTCTCGTTCCTGGAGGTCTTTGGATGGTGTGATGTGCATTCGGCCAAAGTAGCATACTAGGAATATGCAAGGCCCCAATATCACTACCAGAACTTCTTCTGATTACTACTAGTGGATGCGGGTCCCTGAGCCCTAAACCCTAAACCCTAAGTGTGGGCCCAACCTTAGGAGCATGTTTTGTTTTTTATGCTATCAGACGGTCAGTGTCTTGCCCGACTAGGTGCCCCCTTAGTTAAGGTTGGTTAGGGACAGTTCGGCCTGCTTAAGGGGGAACTCTTGGGGGGGGGGGGGTAGCAGGGGGGTGGGTCGTAGGGGAACTCATGAAACCATGTTCATTTAGCAAATCAACCTGATCCTTCATCACACCGGGTTTTGGTTTTAGGGTTGGGGTGCAGCGAAACCCGACGCCCTAAATCCTAAACCCTAAACCAACCCAAACCCTAAACCCAATCGCTGGGCCTTGAGGTTGGCGCTGAAAGCTAAAACCAAACTCTGGCATAGTAGCGCAACTTGCCAGGCTTTTGTGTATCAACTTGCGCTGAGAGTTATGGCCGTACACCCTGAACCCTAAACTCTAATCCCCTAACCCTGAACTCGGAAGCCTAATTCTCAAACCTAAACCCTAAACGCAGAACCCTAATCCTGAAACCTAAACCCTAAACCCTAAACGCAGAACCCTAAATCCTCAAACCTAAACCCTAATCCCTAATCCCTAAACCCCGAACCCTACTCCTCAAACCTAGGAGATACACAGGAGGCTCTGGTTTCCCTACACTTAGCTGGATAGATCTTGAAGTGCACACCCTTGGCCCTGGCTCACACAGCCTGACACTCGAATCCCTAATTAGCCACCCCTAACCCCCAAACCCTAAACCCAAAGTCCTAAACCCTAAACCCCCTAAGCTCTAAGTCCTAAACCCTAAACCCTAAGTCCTAAACCTTGAGCCCTAAACCCTAAGTCCTGAACCCTAAACCCTACGTATGTTAACCTAAACCCTAATCCCTTAACACTCTGAAGCCCAAAGGTCGTTTACCGCTGGCGTGACAACATCGAGATGAAGGGCAAGGGAAAGGCCACGGTGTACTTGACAACTACATACTATAAGGGCTTAGGGTTTAGGGGCAGGTTCATGGGACTTCATAACTACATATAACTGGGCTTATAACACTACTTATACTTGGGGCAACCCAAACAAGGCCACCTCTGGGGCTTATAAGTAATTAGGGTTTGAAGGCCAATGATAAGTTACTAAGTACCATGAATCGTCAAATAGGCTTGCCCCAACGGGTCCAGAGTACATGTATGGCATGTCCTCCAGGCCTAGACCCTAAGCCCTACAGCGGTTCACCCCTTATGGCTTGGCGGTTGGGATTCCGCGTTTTGGGGCTCAGGGCTCCAGATGTTTGAAGGCTTAAGGAAGAGGTCTTCTAGTGTTTCTGGTTTAGGGCAGCCGTGCTTCAAGCATACTTACCCCAAATAATTGGCGACTTCAAGCCAAAAATCCATGATAATACGGATCCCCATATTGGGGTTCCTAATACAATGCGGGTCTCTATATAGGTTTCCCCTGGAACACTAGTTTAGGCCACGTCCCATATCTGTGTCCCACTGAGGTCTGGCACATGAGCTTCCCATGGCGGTAAGTGCAGGCCCTTTAGGCAAAGGTTTAGGGTTTAAGTAGGGCTTAGGGCTTCTAATCCCTAAACCTTACCCAGCTTTTTGTTAGATTATGTTGCCCCAGTAAAATGTAGTTTGCATGCCGCCCCCACTCATTAACAGCTGCATAAATATTTACTCTAGAATTCCATGGAGCCCCCAATTTGACCCTTACTATAGACTGCTCATGGGTGGGGCCAGTAGCTATTACTATGGATGGGGGCAGGACGCTACTTCTCAGCATCTCCTTCTTACAAAGCTTCAGGCGGAACCCCCCAGCTGATCTTGCGAACTCCCTGCCTTCCCCAAACTTGCGCGGACCGCCAACCGGGGTCCCAAACCCTAAATCCTTAAGCAATCAAGCCTTCTGTCCTTTTAAAGAGCTACTTGAGACAATCAGGGTAACTCCACCACGTTGAGACACATCCGTGGTAGTGTTCAATAACAGCTGGGGAAAGGCTATCTCAGCCCTGGTTTAGGGTTTAAGCCAGTCTTTTTAGTTGTCAGGTGCCTACATGGCTTCTGGGAGCGGGAGAGGCCGTTCTTGGAGATTTGCGGAGACGGTTTACCAGATAGGGTTGAGGGTTAAGGATATGATTCTTGCGACTTGTGTGCCCTAATCTTGTATGACTGTGACAATCCCTACATACTTGGCTGTTGTATGCCCAAATCTCTACACTCTGAGCAATTTCAACATTTTGCATTCTGGAGCCTTGAGATCTGGTTAGTTACTTTGAAGGGGGCAAAATGGGAACCCCACACAGGGTACCCCAAGAAAGCAGGTGGAAGAATCTTAGGACCCTGGTAGGTACATTTTTATCATACTTGAAATATATTGGAGGGGTTCCGTGTGTTGGGGCTCGCATGTACATCCCTTTATACCTGGAGGTTCAGGGGAACTAAACCTAAACCCTGAGCCCTAAAACTTAAACCCTCAACCGAATTACAAGCCCCCTGAGCGCCCCTAAACCTTAAACCCCTAAACCCTCAACCCTAAACCCCAAACCCTAAACCTATATGGTCAGACATGGGTTGAAAGCTGTCTAGATACTTAGCAAGATCAACTTGAGGGTTCAGGGTTTAGGGTTTAGGGTTCAGGGTTTAGGGTTTAGGGCTTAGGGTTGGTTACCATTCCTTAGGGTTTGGGAGCGACTTTTGGATCCTGAAGTTTTGAAATGTTAAGATTAAGGAAATTTGGAGACCCTAAGTACTGGTAAGTTTATATGGGCTTGAGGGTTTAGGGTGTACGGTTCAGGGCTTAGGGGTTAAGGGCTTAGGGCTTTTGGTCTATTTCGGTTTAGGACTTAGGGCTAAGGGTCTATTTCAGGTATTGTGACTATACCAGTTCTAGGCGGGCTCATGTGCAGCTGCTGCCAGCGTGTTTCAGAAGCGACCCGATTTCAGGCCTTTCCTTGTACCGTCATCCGTAAGTACAGTTTAGATTAAGGATTTAGGGTTGTTGATACGAAAAAGAAAATGAAATGGACATCCTAGGCCCCTAGACAGGGGTTAGAGGGATGTATAGGTTTGTCTAGGGTTTGTGGATGATAGAGGGACATCAAATAGAAAAGAACATGGAGATGACCGGGACACTTGCTTTGGATTGGGATTCGTCATGATTATGTAATGTCCTAGACCCTCCTCCTACCCTCTATTAGGGCCTAAGTACCCACTATTAGGGACCCCATATCCCCAATTAAGGGTACAAGGAAGGTCCTGGGTAGAAGCCTGGATAGTTGTCCAAAAATCTTTTTGAGCTCAAGTTGATAGGCCCGCATGAGTCCGCTGGCCCTTGCTGGAAAGCTGAATACCTTGGCTTAAAACGCACAATCAGGGTCTATGGGTGGTTTAGGCTTTAGGGTTGTTCTGTGGGACGGAGTTGACGCCTCCGAGGCAAGATGGAAGGGGTGAAAGAGTATGTAGGGCCTGCAGGGTCTAGGAATTTGGGATGAGGGCTTAGTGATTACAGGATTATAGGCTGTACGGGGTAGGGCTTAGGGATGGATTGTTAGGACCCTTCCTTTTTTTTGTGTTTAGAGTTTAGGGTTTAGGGTATATGGGGATTGGTCTAAATTCCCTATAATACGGGGTCCTATATTTGGGTTTCCATTAGAATACGGGGCCCTATATAAATTTCCCCCATTTTGGGAACAGTAATTTAGGGAAACTACCATATGGTTACTTTACAGCGAACCCTCAGAAGCACAAGTATGAACAGAAGCTTATGATTCCTCCTTGCCAGAAGGCGCATGGAGGACAAAATGATTCGAGGAAGGGCTTTGGAGTGTATGAGCTATAGTCTGAACTCCTTAACGGGGTGATATAGGGGATTACGTAGGGGAGTATTACAGGGCTGTGATAGGGCTTATTGATGGGATGCTAAGAGCTTAGACTATAGGTTATATTGTACTGATGCAGGAATGATGTTGGCAATGATTCAGGCTTCTACATCGAATTTCGAATTGTTGGTTTATCCCCAGAGGGTTTAAGAGCCCAGTTCATGAGGCGTCATATACAGGCTAGAGCTTCCAGTAGCAATAAAACATTAAACCTTGAACCTTGAACCCTACACCCTAAGTCCAAATCAAAATAGCCTTTGATTACCAGTAGGGCTCAGTGATGCCCTTAGAAGCCCAATTAGTACACTCTGGATCCCCAAGCCCACCCCCCAGCCCAAGATTACAGGGTATGTAGGGGTTTATGTGTGGTACATAAGGACATGTAGGGTTTGGGGGATTGGGCTCCTAAGCCCTAAACCATTAACCTTAAAATCCGAACTCCTACCTTGAAAAACACCATGAAACCTTGAAGGAGACTTCTGAGAAGGCTTCGCCAACCACAGGGCCTCAGCCGACTCCGCCCAGCACTCAGAAACCATCTTCAGGGGCGTAATGTAGCAGCCTAGGTTTCGGGTTTAGGGTTTAGGGCCGAAGTAAGTGCTAACCTTGTGGTTCCAAGCCCCTACGAAAGTTTAGGGCTCAGAGCATAGAATTGTCAGAGACGCCCTAAGACCTACACAGCTATAGTTCAAACCTGGACGAAATGGGATTTCCTCAACAGTTCGATTTTTTCGGGTTCTAGGGTGTAGATCCGTAAGGGTCCAGGACTCAAATAATAGGGCTTTAGGGCCGCAATGGGCCTTAAAACCCTATTATTTGGGTCGTTGGACCGTTAGGGCAACCCTATACAACCCAAAATCTCCCCCTAGAACCCCGTTAAAGGGACCCTATTATTTGGGTCGTTGGGCCCCTTAAGGGATGGGTTTGAGGAGTTTACGGATTCTGGGTTTGCCATTTAAGTGCCCTTAGCCCTCATAATCCAAAGACAAAAAGCCGTTATGGAGACCCCTGATTATAAACCCCCTACTTTTTAAGGGCCCTAATATCAGGATCCCTATGATGAAAATCCCTATTACGGGGAGGGGGTTCATTAATCACGGAACTGGGTTAGCCTCCATTGACTCCGAGCCAATGAAAACTCAACAACCTTGACCATCCACACGGTTTAATATGGACCTGAATAGCTATCAATACCATACTGACGTCCATCTGGGGTACTCTGTAGCATACTTATACAAAGAATCGGGTGTTTTCATGTTTGGTGTGAGGTTTACTCTAGCAGTGCTCCAAATACCCAAAACAGGTATCATTAAAGGGCATAAAGCAGGCATCATTGATAGACTTGGGGCGCTATGATTAGGATTTAGGGTTCATGGGGCTGTAGGTTTGAAATCAGGAGTCCCGCCGGCGCCGGGTGTACATAAATCCCTGGGGTTCAAGATCTGTATGTTGTAGCCAGGCTTTATTATTCCCTGATGGTACCTAATAATCAGATAACCTGTACTATTTTCACCCAAAACCCAAGTACCTAATTATTGAGTACTTGGACCCTTTGGGATTTTGAGAATCCCTGGACCCTGAACCCTAAATCCGTGTAGTTTATACCGCATGACATCATGCTCCGAAAGGGACTGACATCCCAAACCCCGAATTCCTAAACCCAAAGCCGAACCCCCGGTGGGAGATTGTTAGGCCCCGTATTATAATAGGGACCCAAAAAGGGACCATAATTTTGACAGTCCCCCAGGTCTACCCCTGCATCTACTCCGGCGAGTACGAGCAAGAAAGCTGCAGAGGCAGTTTGTACCTTCCCCCTCTGAAAGGGGCCTATACCTGGACCCCAGGAGCATGTAGAAAAACCCTACTTGGAGGCTCATGGGACTTAGTAACTACTTATAACTGGGCTTATAACCCTACTTATAATCCCCCTAAATGGGTTATAAGTAGGGTTATAATCCCAGTTATAAGTAGTTACTAAGTCCCATGGGCCTCCAAGTAAACCCCAAACCCTCAGAATAACAGCCGGTCAAGGTACGGTTTCAGGGTTCAGAGCTTCGTGGTGTGGAGGTCTAGGTGTTGAAGCTTCACGGTTATGGGTTTCGGGTCTCGTAATTAGCAGGATTTGGGGTTTACCTGGACCCCAAAAGTATGTAAAATAATGGCCCTTATGGCTGTGGTCATGGGTTTATACTAGGGCTATTATTTCACATACTGTTGGGTTTAGGTAGGGTTTAGTGTATGAATAGGGGATTGAAGTTTAGGTTTTCAGGCCTGGCACTTCTACCTGGACCCCTAAAGCATGTAGAATTATAACCTTTTGGGTTGTTTTTAAGGGTTTAGGGCAATTATTTTACATACTTTTGGGGTTTAGGTACAGCATTTACGCAGGACATTCGTTTTAAGGGTCAGGGATTAATGCTGCAGACCAAGTCTGCTCGTGCAAGAAAATCCCTGACCTTTAGGGTTTAGGGTTCTGCGAGTCCTGGGACTTATAGTGCTTCACGACCGTAGCCAGTGCAAGTTGTCCCTAAGAGTCCAAGGACCCAAAAAATATGGTCCCCTTAAAGGGGTTATAGGAGAATATATAGGGTTAGCCTAAGGGTCCAAGGACACAAATAACAGGGTTTTAGTGCCCAACTACCATTAATATCATAGTATTGGGCCCCTAAAACCCTATTTTTGGGGGTCCTTGGACCCTTAGGGTGTCCTCAGTCCCCAATTGCTTCATGCACGCGCCTGGAGATCGCCAGGAGATTTATCAGAGCTGGCATTGTTCTAGGGTTTAGGGTAGGCTTAGAGTTGAGGGTGCTGTGGAATTGACGGTGTAGTTGGAATTGAGATTTGCATGCTTCAAGTGACATTGACGCCGGGTTCAAGGTTCTACGACTTGACCCTTGATGTCCTAATCTCCTGGAGACTAAAAGGGAGCCCCTCCAGATCGGTTTATGGGCTTATTGGGTTTAGGGGTTAAGTTCTAGGGTCTAGCGCAGAACTAATGGTGAAGCCTTAAAATAGGTCCTAGATTTCTTGTATAATTCTGGTATGGGGTAGACCTCATATAGAACAAGACTTTCTGCCTGCCCGTAAAAGTAGTGGCATAAGTTGAGACTGTCTCAAGCGCACCCTCAGTGAAGGTTTGCGTTTCATACATGTGGGGCAGGCGTCTCCTTTTATAAACGAATTGTAATGGGAACCCCAAACATGGAACCTCAAGAATATGCCAGGAATATAAGGACCTTGGTCATTATATTCCTAGTTCATATACCGGCGAAGTTCTTGAGGTTCCCTGTTTGGGGTCCCCATTGCAGTCCATTGGTTATGGCTCCGCTTTCTTCCTGGGGAAAACCGGGACTAAGGAAACTCCTAAACCCAAACCCTAGATATAGCCGTCCACCATGAGGCCTAAGCTCACAAGCCCTAAGCCCTCAACCCTAAGCCCCAAGCCCTAAACCCCAAGCCTCAACCTTATAAGCCCTAGACTCTAATTAATTAAAATTGAGCCTTAAGCCACAAGCCTGTCAACGCCTCTCTTCAGACGCGGCGCCGCGTAAGCTTTGCAGATGATTGCAGGCGGCATGGGTCGGTTGCACCTAAACCCCAAAAGTATGTCAAATAACAGCCCTAAACACCTAAAAACAGCCCAAAAGGCTATAATTCTACATACTTCAGGGGCCCAGGTAGTAGTCATGGGTTGCGGGTTGTGGGTGTGGTGTTTTAGTGTTTGAGTGTACGGTATGCAGATTCAGTATAACCAGGTTTGTGGGGGTTCGGGTTCAGAGATTGGGATGAGTAGTTTAAGTACGGCGGTAGGCTGTCAGGTAGAACGACCTGTAGCTACACCAGACATCAACCAGTACGTTTGAAGGATCTGAATCAAGGTGTCTCCGGACCTCCTGTGCTTAAACCCTAAACCCTATGGTCCTAATATGTCCCTATATTGCGTTTACATAATCCTGTAAAACCTGAAAAACATAACGCGTTTAAAGGTACCCGTATAACTTTGTCAGCTGTAAGGAAACTCCGGGCTTCAGTTCCCAAATGAGGCTCAGGGCCTCGAAGGTTGAGGGTGCACGTTCAGAGCTTGGGGATTTAGAGTTGGATTAGGGTTTCGTGGTTGGGGTTTAAAGTTTTTTCTATAGGCTTGAGGTTGAGAATTTGGCTTCAGACATTCATGTGTCAAGAGTCAGCCCTCAAAATGTGCAACAAAACATCCAGACCACAAGGCCTGAGGCCTAAGCCCCGAAGCCCAAACCTTGGAGCCCAAACCCTAATCCTAAACCCAAAGTATTGAAAGCAATCCCAGTCGTTTAGGGTTATGGGGTTTAGAGTTTATGGCTTGGGGTTTAGGTACACTTCAAAAAAGGGACCCGCAGAAGGACCTTCGCAGAAACAAGTGGGATAGCCGCTGGCCGCTCTCTACAGCCTCCAATGCAGATCACGTTGTAAATCCTCTGAAGGACGAAATCCATAAAAGTTGAAGCAAAAAACTGTGAACCAGACTTCCTGCACCCATAATGCTGAGAACAGTTCTTACACTTTCTCGGTACCAGGGACCTCATATCTGCAACCAAACCCCCATTCAAAGATGAACCCTGAGCCATTGAACCTAAACCCTACCTAAACCCCAAAAGTATGTAAAATAATGGCCCGAAACACCAAAATACAGTCGTAAAGGCCATTATTCTACATACTTTGGGGTCCAGGTAAACCCTACAATACCTCACACATCTCAAGGTCCTCGGTGTCAACTTCCGAGCGACCATCGCTCACCAAGCTTTGCGACGAAAGCGCGGAGGCAATTGGATTCCTGACTCTAGCTGAATTTGCATGGTTTAGGGTTTTTTAGGATTTAGAGTATAGGGTTTAGGGTTTATGGTTTAGGGTTTATAGGATTTAGGGTTTAGGGTTTAGGGAGAGATTCCTGGCTCCACCTGAATTTATACATCCCTTCGATTCAATGTGCGCTTCTATGCTTGTTGCTTGTAGGCTTAAGATGCAGTGTCGCCAGGTTGCCCCATCCAGGGTTTTGGATTTGAGGTCGTGGTGATTAGTTTGGCGAGTATCACTAATGACCGTCCCGGCTACTACCCTAGACCCTGACCCTAAACCCTAAACCCTACACCCTAAATATATTGGGTACATACTGTAATGGCAGGGCTTAAGCCCTAAAGCCTAAATATATTGGGGTATATTAGGGCAGTGTCTGGAGTACCAGTGTTAGGGTTCCGGCCGCATAGTTCCCTCAGGGTGTACCCTAAACTTTAAGGGTTTAGGGTTCAGGGTTTAGGGTTTACGGTTCATAGTTCCCTCAGGGCCTCTGGTCTAATGCTGGTCCTTGTACACATTGAGCCTAAGCCTAGGGTACACATGTGGGTACTTGGACTCCAAGGGATGTGAAAACAGATTCCGTGCTGTCATTCCCAGATGATAGTTTCCCCAAATAGGGATACCCCAATGTAGAACCCAATATATCATAAACCTCATTCTGGGGAACCTCAACAGGGTACTCACAATTTTGGCAATACCCTAAACCTTTTGAAGCCCATTTGGGTAGTTGGGCCTTACGGGATGTCACAGCTCAGATTTTGAAACTTGGGGTCCCGGTTTAGGGTTTTGGTTTTCAACAAGCCGGCATGCCAAAGGGTCTATTAGGGATAATGGAAAAGAAAATGGAAACTATTACAATGAGCTATATAGAGGTTATATAGGGGTAATATTGGGGTTATATAGGGGCTATGAAGGGATACTGGAAAAGCAAATGGAAACTACTATAATAGGGTGTAGGGTTTAGGGTTCTGCTTGGCATCGCTTCTAGGCTTTATGCTACGGTTCAGGGAATTCAGGTGGCGGTTTAGGGTTTAGGGTTTCAGGGTTGGGTGGATCTTTTAGGGGTTTAGGGTTTGGGCCCTGAGGATAAGCAATTCAGCACAGTTTTGGTGCTGCTCCTCCGCTGTCCCGGCCTGTCTTGCATACCTTTTCGAATGCTTCATATGAGGACTACTGCAGAGGATGTGTTGCAAGCTGAGTTGTTCGACTACAAGCCTTTGTCGCGAATAGGCCCTCCACTTTACCTTATACACCCTTGTGTATAATCCTTATATACACCCTATATAACTAGGTAGTCCTTATATTGCCCCGCATACCTTGCAGGGTCCCCTGTAAGGGTCCCACCTAAAGCCCCTCAGATACCAAACCTCGAACCCTAAACACTATAATATGTCCCTGTGGAAACGCGGTTTGAGGTTTAGGGTTTAGGGTTATATATCTTTATATAGCCCATATGTATATCTCTATAATACCCTTTTACTTATAAGGAAGCCCTAGAAAATCGCAGGCCACAAAGACCACAGACGACGGTGACTCAGACTCAGCTTCGTTGCACTTGTCCAAACAGCTGTCCTCTCGGAGCGGTGTTGGGGAGACTGTAATCCAGGGCGTGAAGCGTTTAGGGTTTGGGATTTAGGGGTTAGGATTTAGGGTTTGGGGGTTCAGGGTATTAATGCAGTGTGTGAATCGTATAGGGGTTAGTGTATGGGATTCAGGGTTTAGGCTTTAGGGTTTAGGGTTTAGGTAGAGTGTAATCCACTGCGCCTAGGGATAGTCTGAAGGTCTAAAATGGTTGGAAAAGGGCCCTGGGACAGAGTAAGGTGTAACTGCATGAGGATTTTTTGTGAAGAGTTTTCGTAAAATTACAAGTCGTCTCCTATGGTACTAGGTTAGGCAGATCGGTTATTAGGGTTGTAGGGTGGATTCATTGTTGCACGCAGATTTGATGGCAAGGTCCAGGCATCCCGAATTGGGTTTGTGGATTCCGGGTTCAAGGTTTGAGGGGCGATTTACAGCAACCCTGGTCCTAAACCCTAAACCTTAGGGTTTAGGGTCTAGAATTTAGGGTTTAGGATTTAGGGTTCAGGATTTAGGATTTAGGTTTAGGGTTTAGGGTTCAGGATTTAGGGTTTAAGGTGTCCCCCCCCCCCCCACCCTGCAATAGTGGCTATAAGGGATAATAAGGACCTAACCTAAAACCTGGTGCCCTTTGAAAGGGTCAGGCCACTCCGCTCGTGGGTCTAGGCTTTCTGTCGGTAGGGGCATTAGAGCCGTTAGAGTTTAGGGTCATTAGGGTTTAGGGTTGGGTGCTGGTATCTCTGAAAACAACGACGCCTTGCCAGAAAGAGGGGAGAAGGAGTAAAATCTGCTCTGGCTTTGGGGATTTGGCACAATCATCTTTGGATAATTTTCTTTCAAGGCAAGCCCAACAATCCTCGCATGAAAAGCTCGCTAGTGTACTTCTCATGGAGCAACTCTTACACCACATATGAGCCATAGTCTAAACTCCTTAAAGGGGGGTTATATAGGGGATTATGTTAAGGGACTACTATAGGGGATATTCAGGGGGATACTAGGAGTTTAGACTATAGCTATAGTGAGTTTCTGTAAATCCTGCGTGGGACTTTTGGGCTTTACGGTCATGTTCGCAGTCCTTCATCAGCATTCGGAGAAAAAAATTGGGGTCAAGGTACTCAATGATTGGCTTGGTAGACTGTGTAGGACGAAGTTGGAAAGATATGACCAGCAGGTACTTGGACACTCAAGGGTTCCAGGACGGAATTCTTCACATGATTCCGCTGGGTGGTGATCATGCCCACAGCTTGGCGTGCTTGAAGCGACTACAAGTAAGAAGCACCTCCTTTGGGGCCATCTTTTCCAACCGTGCTCATTACAGTTCTTGCCATGTGTGCAACCAGAAGTCGCACTTCTTAAGCTCGCTCTTCCATCGCTGCGTCGCTCACTGGACCATGCCAGCAGCAGTAACTTGTAGAAAGCTGAAGCATTTCCACACTATTCAATTACAATCCTCATAGAGCAACAATATCGTCTGTCCCAGGGCCCCTTTCCAATTATTTCGACCTCAAACCCTGAACCCTGTTCTACTTGATTAGACAGAGGCCCAAGAGCAAACCGCAGGATTGTCCCAGGCGGTTGTAAGGGCCTTTAGAAGGGCTTAGGGCTCAGGGGTGTTGCTTTAGAAAGCACCGTCGTGCTTACTTTACATGATCTTTCTTTGAGTTCCATGTTAGTTTGGGAGGACAGTACCCAAGTTGTCATCAACCCTATAAAGTCCCACACTTTAAACTTAAACCCCTGAACACCTAAAGCCTAAACGCCAATACCCCTAAACCTTAAACCTCTAAACCGTGTAAAGCCTGAAGAGCGCAGGAGGCGGGAGAACGGAGAGCCCAGACGCGGCACACGCATCGCCCAGCCGAAGAGGCTCCCCCAGGGCATTGTGCCCCGAAACCCTCAGCCCCTGGGGTCATATTAGGGTTATATGCGGATACTGGAAAAGAAAATGGAAACTACTATATTGGGTTCTACAGGGTTTAGAGGGTTTAGGGTTCAGGGTTTATGGTTTAGGTTCCAGGAAACCCTCAACCCTATAGTCCCCCTTACGTAGATAGAATATGGGGGACATGGGGTATATGGGGATCTTATTACAATATACCCAGAGCCATATTCTATCTACTTAAGGGGGACTATCAATTTAAAGGGGTTCAGGTTTTAGGGTCTAGGGCTTAGGGTTTAGGTTTTAGGGTTTAGGGCTTAGGGTTGAGGGTTTAGGGCTTGGGTTGAGGGTTTAGGG
>CAJNIZ010045582.1:0-16057 GCA_905231905.1 Symbiodinium pilosum | reverse complement strand
TAGGGCTCAGGGTTTAGGCTTTAGGTTTTAGGCTTTAGGGCTCAGGGTTCAAGATTCGGGGTTCAGGCTTTAGGGTTTAGGGTCTAGGGTCTAGGGCTTCGGGGTTTAGGGGTTTAGGGGTGAAGGGTTTAGGTTCCGACGTTGGAGCGTGCCGCCCCGTGGCGTCTTGAGCAACATCCGGTGCGACGGGACACATGGAAGTCAATTACGGGTAGTTGTTCGTGGGTTCAAATTTAGAATGTTTCGTTTCAACTTGATCATGCGGATCGATGACACAGTTGTGAGTATTCATGAGCTCTAGAGGTTTTCGCTTTTTTCTAGGGCTAGCTGAGGGTTTTGGTAGGCATTTCTAGGTTCTGCATGACTCATATTAGAGCGGCTTTAAAATGTTTTGGGGGGATGTCAAGGATTTCTGAGTTCAGGAGACACAACCTGCTTGTCGCTGATTTTTTTGTCATTTCCCTTTTCAGGAAGGGTGCGCATAGCATGGGCATGGCCGAGGCTGCGGCCCTGAAGGGTGTGAAGGCGTGTGTCCGCATTCTGTTGGACGTGAGTCAGGGCAGGAAGGGAGAGAGCAGCTGCTCTTCTCGAAGGGTCCTTGCGGGACCAGCGGAGCCAAATTTCTCCTCCACAGATGTGATCCCGAAGCCCTGCCTGACGATACCTGCGCAAGTCCGAAACCCTAGCCCAAAACCCTGAACCCTAACCTGTGGAGCAAAACCGCACAGCTGAGTATCACGGGCAGCCTGGGGCATTACCGGTAAGAGTACAGCACCCTGGGTATCTTTCAGACCTAAGGGCATGCAGGAGTTTCCCATCAACAGCTTAACCCTACAGCCCTACCTGGACCCCAAAGGTAGGTAAGATAATGGCCCAAAACACCTAGATATACCCCAAAAGGCCATTATTCTACATAATTTTCGGGTTCAGGCAAGAGTAGTTCATGTTGAAACAGAAGTTCCCACCCCCCAAACCCTAAACCCTAACCCCACCCCAACCTACCTTCGACGCAGGAGTGCATCGTGCCATGGGCGGTGTCTACATCTGCAAATCGAAGGTCTTGTCCCACGTGCCGTGAGAGCTTTCAAGCTGGGGGCACCGAGTAGTGTGAGTACTGTATTATGATTTATGGTTTAGAGTTTTAGGGTCTAGGGTTCAGGGTTTAGGGTTTAGGGTTCCATATTTAGGCTGTAGGGTTAAGGGGCCCAATTTACTAACAATATTGTAGTCCCAGATTCCTTGTATAGATATAGTATAGGGTGCCTCAAGTAGACCTCAACATTATATTGGTCAGTATTTAGGCCCCTAGAGTAGTCGTCAACAAGAGGGCCCCTTTTGGGGGGTCTCCTCTCTGCGTCTGGATCCCTGTGTTTGGAGTAGTAACTTCATCCAACCAACCAGCTTCTTGAAGCCATGTACCCTGAACCCTCAACCCTGAAGCAAGCAAGCCCTAAACCCTAAACCCCTAAACCCTAAACCCTAAAACCCTAAACCCTAAACCCTAAGCCCTAAACCCTCAACCCCAAACCCTTCAATTCTCGAGCCGGTTCTCAGTAATTGTCGAGTTTCTTTTCCGTACGACTCTCCGCCATACCCCTATACACTTAGGGTTTAGGGTTTAGGGTTTAGGGTATAGGTAAAATCAAGCTGTGAACCCTAAACCATCGCAACTTGCCAAGCAAAACACAAGGATTGGGACGCCCGCGCATGCGTAGTCGTAGCCTTGCTTAGTAGGGAATGAAGGAAAGGAAACGAACATGGAAACTACTGCTTAGGTTTGGTGCTTATAAGGTTTGGAAATGAAAAATGACAATTAGTATACGTATTTTCTGAATAGGAGGGATTATTGCCTGGTTCCTTTCCGGCACTCCCCACCAACCACAACCAATACACCCTCCCCAAACTAACAAGGAACCTGAAAAGGCACCCTAGAACGCCTAGTGTCCCTAAGTAAGGGGTCTAGACGGGCTACCCTAAGCCGTATAAGCCCCAGACCCTAGATAACCCCTGGCCGCCCCGTTAAAGCGACCATAATCCTAAACCCCAAACCCGATATAGCCCCTATAGCCCCGCCCTTTATAAGGACCTAAGCCCTAAACCTTATAACCCTAAACCCTAAACCTAGACCGCGTTATTCATCGGGGAGGGCAGGTTTACGAAGATGCCGAATTTTCAAGGCTGCGTAGGATCTTCCCGCGGGGCTCCAAGTCTATACATGAGGGTTTAGGGTTGAGGGTTTAGGGATTAGGGTTGAGGGTTAAGGGTTAGGATTTAGGGTTTTGGGTTTTAGGGGTTTTTGTTTCGGGGTATTATGTTGCACAATATAGAGTAAGATTATATCTCCTTTTCGGGTATGGCAAATAGTGAGAAGAATGCCATCTTCTTTGGTTCAACCTTCAGGAGGCCATTCAGATGATGATACCTAATTTCGGTCCGAAAGCCTCAATCCTGAATCTCGTGAGTGAATTTTCAGGCTAAAGCCTGAACCCTAAACTTTAAACCCCGAATGCCTAAAGCCCTCCAACTCTAAACCCTAAACCCTCTATACAGTTTCCAGCTTATTTTCCATTATCCCTATAGAATCCCAATACCACCCCTATCTAAAAGCCCTCAACCCCAATTTCAGTTGAGTAGTATTTTATATGGGGATATTATGGTACCCATGATAGAGTAAGAGTATACCCTCCCCTTGAGGCACAGCATTTTAAAGGAGGAACTTAATCTTACTAGGCTCAACCACCAAAAACAAGCTACTCAGTTGGAGCCTGGGGTTCTTCTAAACCCTAAACCCTAAAACCCTAAAACCTCAAACCCTAAGCCCCAATTTCAGTTGGAGCCCTGGGGGTTTTGTGGCTGCCTGTCGCAGGAGCTGTCAGACAGCCACAGTTATCATTCCATCTTCGCTGCACGTCCTGGAACCCTGCATGAAAAACATGGGGATTGAGGTTTGGGCTTAGGGTACTCAGGGTTTAGGGTTGGGGGTTTAAGGTTTAGGGTATTAAGGGTTTAGGGTTCAGGATTTAGGGTTTAGGGTTTAGGGGCTAGATGGGGATGATGTAGGGAAATAGGGTTTTGAAGCACTGTGCTACTCTTCCTTAGTTTCGCCTCTGAAAGAACCAGATGGGAAATTTTCTGCCGTGCGCACGGGACCCCGTATCCTTCTTCAAACATAGACTTTATTTGTGATTCCATTTATCTACAGTTTAGTGGTAAAAACCCGGTAATTAGTAGGTAGAACGCAGAAAGCTGTAGGTAAATGGAGCGACAGGTAAACCCTAAACCCTGGCCTGAATCCCAATTCCTGTACAGGGCTCATGCAGACGGTTCTTGGATTTTTCTCGTTTCCTCAGCTTATGAAATTCAAAACTAGTTGGTAGTTTCCAGAAATAGGGGGACCCCCAATCCTTACCATGGTGACCCACAACCGGCTGCCCTTAATTGTTGCGAAGCCCCCTTTAAGATGATATGTGTAACATGCATACACTGAGATCACGTCCAAGTTTGGGGTCCCTTTTCTCAGGAAAACTAGAACCGTGTCCCCGCTGAGATCAGACCCCAGCGAAGTCAAATCCTAAACCCTATAAGCCCTGACATTCAGGATGCAGCTTTCTTCCTTGTTACAGAAGATGTGGGAAAGTCTGGGACATAAAGTATCAGGGTTTAGGGTGTGGGGTCTTAGGATTAGAGCTCGCCGATTTGGACATTAAATCCTAAACCCCAAGCCCCGTGGCATAGTGTCGGGAATGTTAGTCGCAGGACTACTGCAGATGCTGGGGAGACAAATTTAATTGCGAGTACGTCCAAAAGGTTCATGTAGCTCTCGGGCCCCAGAGTAGTCCTGTGGCAAGCCCTTTGGGGCCTACGTACATACAAAAACACATTTGTTGGTAAGTTGAGTCATGCAGGGTCCATGGTATTTACATTGGATTTGTACATTGCGCAAACTCACTTCTCCAGCCCACGAGTTCAGCGCCCTGGCCACTACGACATGAGTTCTATACGGATGGCTTATTCCGCTGCCTCTGCCATGCGTTGGGTTTGGGGTTTCAGGTTTAGGTTGGCGTTCAGGGTTGCAGGTTTAGGGTGAGTTTAGGGTTCAGGGTGTGGGGGTTGAGGGTTGATGGTTTAGGTTCGGGCTCATGCTTCAGGGCTTAGGCTTAGGCCTTAGGCTTTGCTGGACATGGTTTTGAAGTCGGATACCCAACAGGGAATACAGAGTGACGTTGGAACTGGTTGTATTGGTGTTTGGTCTGTGATGAGCCGTGGGCATCGGAGAGGCGCTTGTAGGTGGCTGGCGTGCTGAAAGCGCACCGTTGGCCTTATCTTTCCATTCGGGGTCCGAAAGCTAAGCTTTATCAGATGAGTCCTGACCTTAACCCTAAACCCTAAACCCTAAAGCCTAAACCTAAAACATGCAGTATATCCCGTCATAAGTTCCCCCTGTACTCCCTATATGTATCCCGCTATAGGTCCCTGCCACCTGACGGTATTTCCAGCAGACGCCTCCCTCAAAGAGAGATATATACTCTTCACCGGCAACCCCGAACTCGAAACCCTAAACTTCAATCCCAAGCCAGAGATCTTAACCTGCAACCCTAACCCTAAACCCTATAAACCCTACAGCCCAAACCCTATACCCCACGCCCTGAAGTCTAGTCCCTAAAGCCTAAACCCTAATCCTTAAAGCTTAAACCCTAGACCCAAAATCACAAGCCTAAGGGTCCAAGGACCCAAATAATAGGGGTTTAGGGCCCATGCACCATTAATATCATAGTATTTGGCACCTAAAACCCCATTTTTTGGGTCCTTGGACCCTTAGGACAAGCGGGCTGTCCGGACCCTGTAGTAGTCGTTTAGTTGTCGTTTAAAGTCTTGCAGGAAGCTCAGGACCCGCACACGTCAGCTGGACGTGCCGGAGCCACAGACAACGATTGTATGAAGGTTCGGTGTATATTTTCCTAAACCCTGAAGCCTAGACCTTAAGGGTTTTAGGTATAGGGTTTAGGGTGTAGAGTTTAGGGTTCAGGAGTAGCCCTAGACATCCAAGTAGCCCAAAATAGCTACTACTTATAGGCTCTATGGCCGGACGTAGGTATCGTTTATAAACTTTGGAGGCCTAGGGTAAAAGAGGGTAAGGGCGCATCAGCTTAAGGATGTATTTGGGGTTTGAGATTTGAGATGTGACTAGGCTTCAGCATTAGGTTTCCGGAGTACGGTTCAAGAGCTGCAGCTTTTGTAAGAAAAGCCTCCACTGGCCTCTGATGGTGAAGTTTTGGATCGAGAGAAGACAGTTTTTTTCCAAAAACAGTCCATGTTGCTCTTCAGGTGCTTTTCTGAGAAATCTAGACCCCACATCCTACGCCGTAAACCCCAAATCCTAAACCCAAAACCCTACAACCTATACCCTAAAACCCTTGGGAACCCATTGGGAGGTCATCGGATATGGCATTATGTGAAGATCACAACTGACCATTCACGCATACGGCTTGTCTTGAGTTCAACAGAGCATATAAGGGCTATGTCAGGACATAACAGGATTTGTGGCTTAGGATTCTACTTCGGTATTCTAAATTCTAAGGGTCATGTAAGATTCTAAACTAAGTTCGAGCCCTACCTTTAGCATACTGAGATCATGCAGAACATATATTCATAGACCCCAAGCCCTACACCGCAGACCTTAAACTGAATTCCACACCCTAAATCCCCCACCCTAAATCCCTAAAACCCTAAACACTGAAACCCTAAACCCTAAAACCCTGAACACCTAAACCCGTTTCAACAGCATCATGCTTCTACCTACGCCCAGCTCCCGAAAGCTCCCGTAGCGGCCGGCACGATGTCCAGTGGCTGCGGCGAAAAAAGAGAAAGCCAGGTTTAGGGTTTAGTCAATATTCCCTCCTTGGGACTTAGCTTGGACCTTAGACCCGTAACCCCTCAGGATTCCCTTATACTCCCATTATGGGGTCCTGAGGGTTCACCCTTCGTAGGGGTCCTAAGTGCCACGTAGTTCCTTGATTAGGGAACATACCCTGAGGGATAGGGTTTAGGGTCCAAGGTTTATGGCTCAGGGCCGCAATTTCCCTTAATTAGGGAATGTAACTTAAATCATATCACGGATCCTAGTATCTAGGATGTATTCCCTGATTAAGGGATTTTGGCGCTTTCTGTATAACAAAAGCAACCACAGCAATACCAGTAACAATCCTTTGCCAATGGCAATAACAAGGGTTTAGGGTTTTGGGTAAAAGCAAGATCAATGTTGAGAATTTGTGCCGAGAGCGAGGAGGAGGGCAAGAGTGAGAGTCGAGATATTTGTTACTAACAACGGTAGTCTAACATGGCAAAGCAAACCTCGAAATTCCTAAGCCTTCAGCGCGAAGCCCTTGACCTTAAAATGCCAGCAAAAGGTTTTATGGCAAACCCGAAACCCTAATCTAAGGAGAGTGGAATACCGGCTCTGCGGGGACTTTATTATGGAACGCTCTGTAGCAACTATTGACACTGAGGTTGATCCTAAAACCATGGGGTTAGGGTTTAGGGTTCAATTTCTCTCCCCGAACGCCTCTGATGATACCTAAGCCCTCCTAATATACACGAGGGCATTATATTGGGGGACAATTTTTGTAGGGGCTTGCAGCCACAGCCTTACGTTTGACTTGCTCAAAATCAGCCCTAAACCCTAAACCCCCCTGTATAACCACTCAGGAGCACCCAGGGTTCCCAATGCGCCCCCCAACTTTCAGAAATGATAATCTGAGGGGCTTCAGGGGGTTCAGGATTTAGGGGGTTCAGGGGTGCTTAGGGTTTAGGATACCCCCAAGACTCACTTCTACTCAGATCAACCCTTTTACAGCATCCCGCGCCAGGCCTCTGACATGTGTACTTTGACCCTAAACCCTGAACCGTAACTAGAAAGCCTAGTTACCCATAATGGGTTTAGGGGTGTAGGGTTTAAGGTTTAGGGTCTAGGGCCTTGTTACCCATGATAATGTGCTGCTTTGGCCCAAAGTAGTAGGAAATTAGGGGCAAGTAGACTATAATGATGGGCTACTGGCTTTCTAAGTAAACCCTGAACCCTAAACCTTCGGTCAATCCACCACCCAGTAATGGCTACCACAAGGGACGGTTGTGGGTATATTCAGGACCTTCTATCTCCAGATTAAGGGACCGACCCTAAAGCCTAAAGTCTAAGTTGCCATACCTTCGCGGCTCAAGCTAGACTAGACTCAAAGGCCTGTCAGTGAGCCCTGAAAACGGCAGCCACCGACCGAAGGCATTCCATTCTGGGTTACTTACTATAAGGTAGTTGTTCCAAAAACCGTCCACATAATGGCAATAATGCAGGTCCACTGTTTGGTTAGGATCCCCTTTAAGGAAATGCATCGTCAATATTCGCCAATGGTCCTTTCTTTACAAGGACCTTTAGAACAACCCCCATATGAGCTATTGTCAGTATTATGGAGACCAAGGGACCATGAAGGCGGTTTAGGGTTTAGGGCTTAGGGTTTAGGATAAGGGTTTAGGGTTACCAAGCGACGAATAAGGGTGGACATAGGGGTAACTCTGGCAGTTTAGTATACTCCCTTATATATTCCTTACTAGGAACCCATATCCAGCAATTCTCCGCGAAATATTGGCTGTAGCTCATAAGGCCTCCGGAATTAATAACAACTGCCAGTAGATTCCGGCGTGTTCCCCTTCAAGATTTCAAGCTTTCCACATCCATACCATTAGATACCCTAATAGCATCATGGGGAGTATAAGTGGCTGGGTGTGTTTTGTAGAAGACGGAAGAGATTAGTCGAAGTGATGAGTTGATCAGAGCTTTCTCCAAACTATCAGACTTAGAACGCTTGGCGAGGAAACCCTAAGCCCTGCAGTGAATGGTTTAGGGTTTGGGGTTTAGGGTTTAGGGGAGGCATATAGCAGACCCCAAAGAGTTCTTTTCGGGATTATGTGGGTTGTGAGGTTGAACTGTTTGGATGTCGTTAGGAGCGGCGGGAAATTTGGAGCTGGGTTTTGAGTAGACGTTTGGGTTGTTCAGCACGAGATGCGGTTTGAAACTTTTTCAGGTTACCCTGGAGCCTCAAGTTCACAAAGAAAGTCCACTAGGGGCCCTAAGGTTTAGACATAATGTCTGCTTCAGACCAAAGCGTCTGTAAATGTTGCCTATTGTTGACCCTAAGTTCATGAAGCCGTGTCTATGTTGAGCTCTTTGGAGCCGCTGGGGAATCTTAAGCCCTCAACCCCTAAAGGCTCACCTGGAAAGCCTAGTTACCCATAATAATAGGAAATTAGGGGAAAGTAGACTAGAATTATGGGCTACTGGCTTTCTAGGTAGGGTTTTAGGGCCCCGCCAAATTGAACGGGTTGTTTCGGGCGTTCGGAGGCCCAGAAGCCCAAATCCCCCATTAGAAACTATTGCGGCCGATTTAAAACCCTCAGGGTCCAAATACCCAATAATTAGGTACCTAGGTTTTGGGTAATAATAGTAAGTGTATGTAATTGCAGTACAGGTTTTGGGCAAGTATATGATTGATGGGTGCTTGGACCCTTAGGGAAAGTTCAGGATTGAGGTTTCTTGAGAGCTAGAGGCCACCGGCGCTCATTTGGGTCTTTGGGGACCCCCTTCCTGGGCTCAGAGTTTGCAAGCAGTTCTCACTTTGGGCACTAGAGTCGTTATATTTTCGAGATTCCTGGGCCCAAAGGTGTTTCAAACAAGTCTTACTCTTGGGCCCTGAAGTCCATGCATGGCACCCTAAACCTTACGTAGAAAGCCTAGTTACAAATGATAATGGGCTACTTTAACCCAAAGTAATAGAAATTAGGAGATAGTTGCCAGGATAGGAGCATATAGGGTTCGGTTCAGTTCGCGAACAGGGTCTATGGTTCAGCGTGCAGGTGTCCGAACGTCTAAAATGCAATTTCCCCCCACGGCGCGTAAGAGTGCAGCAGGCCCTACGAAAGGCCAATACACCTTAAATCCTAAACCCTATGAGCCCTGTAAACCCTTAACCCTAATAGGAAAGAGCTTTCTTTCTCCAGCTCCCACCTGGGCTGCATGATCGGGCATGTCCTTTAACATAGAGCTTTGCTGAAAATCGGCGGTTCAGGTTTTAGGATAATTAACATTTACATCCTGTACAGCAGGCCCTTCTTTGTTCTGCGAATGTTCTGCCATGAAAACTCGCACAGGGATCGGGATAATGGTACCCCCACTCACAACCCTAAACCCTAAAGCCTACCATCTACAACCTCTAGCAATCTTGGATTAGTAGTCCAAGTCATCCCACAGAATCATCAACCCTGAACGCAACCCCAAAACCCAAACCCCCAAGGGGTTTAGGGTTTAGGGTTTAGGGGTTTAGGGGTTTAGGCTTTAGGGGTTTAGGGGTTTAGGGTTTAGGGTTTAGGGTTCAGGGTTTAGAAACTAAAGGGCTTAGGGCTTGGGGTGTAGGCCCGCATTGACCTTGAAGCTGCACAGTCATAAACCCCACGATCCCTCATGAAAGCATTAAAAAATCAACTTCTAAACCCGGGGCGGGGTTTAGGGTTTAGGGTTTAGGGTAACACAAACCTACTAAACCTCTAAAACCCCAAACCCTAAACCCCAAACCCTATGACACACAAGAGGTTCATCCCGAATCCGCTGTAAGCAGGTCGGTCGGCGCCCAGGGGCTCCAGCTGGGCCAAGAGGACATAACCTGAGGAGTATTTTATCTGGTGATGCTAAAGTACCTCATATGGACTACGAGTACATCCTCAGTTTGTTTTTAGTTTATTGGTTCAATCATCAACAAAATCGCTTCCGTTCCCACGGATGACCAGGCTCCGTGACGGGGTAGTCTTACTAGGCAAGGTGTGGGATTGAGGATTTAGAATTCATATTTTACGATTCTGGATCTAGGGATTTCAGGGCTTTATGGCTCTCGGGTTTTTTAGGGTTTAGGGTTTGTAGGCTGTCGGGTTTAAAGGACTTACGGTTCTAAATTTGAGGCGTTTAGGTTTCAGGGTTTAGCTTTAGGGTTTGGGACTAAAGGGTATGTGGACTGCGCGTTTTGCTTTATTGTTCTGCTACACTGGTTGAACTCTTGCTTTATGGGCCGCAAGTACCCGATATTCTTCACGTACTTCCCCACCCTTAACCCCAAACTCTAAAGCCCAAGCCCTAAAGCCTAGACCCTAGACTTCCTATTTCCAAAGCCCATGTGCCCAATTCTTGGGTACCCGGACCCTGAGCTAACCTGATATATCCCATCCCATGCCTCCTTTAAGGGAACCTTTCTTTTCCAAAGAGCGTACAGAGTCTCGAGTGAAACGCAACGCCACAGCACCTAATTAAGTGATCACAGCATGTGAAGACAACTGCCGCAGTCGAGATGCATGAGCATACCCAGGAGGGCAGTAAACGTGTCGGAATCCGGCGGGCAAGCAATATAGCAAGGCTCATTCGCCAGCGGATGTAGAGACGATGTGGCTTGATCCTTCCTGCCCGACTGGGCTCAGCGTTTTCCCAGTCCGCCCTGTCGGCTCTGTTTTTGCTAACTGGTGGTACGTTCATAAGTGTGAGGTGCTCCAATATATGGACACTTCTGTGTCGCAAATCGCAATGGGCATCTATGCCACACTTTCCCTAGAAGCCCAGGTACTCATATAGTAGGTCCCTGGGTTATAGATAGTATAAATTTATATAGGGACTTAAGGACAGGAACCCAATATATAGGTAACCGGGCTTCTAGGGTTTTGTCAGTTGAAGACATCGACGTTCTGCGTGATGTTCTTTCCTGACTTGCTTCGACTTCGCTTCGTGCCAGGTTTTAGCCTTTTAAGGGAACCCTATAATAGGGTTTGGGTTTAGGGTTTAGGGTTCAGGGTTATGCGGGTTTCTCAAATTCAGGGGTACCCTTTGTCGGGGTCTTTCCAATAAGGGTTCTTGTAATTTGGGGTGTACATTGGGGTCCCCTCTTACCCCTAGGCCCGTACCGTTCTGAAACTCTAAGCCTCAAACTTCTATATCCCAAGCCCTACCCCAAACCTGGCTCCCTAGACTCAAACCCTTTAGGGTTTAGGGGTTAAGGTTTGGGGTTTAGGGTTACCTAGAAAGCCTACTTACTCATAATAACTAGCCACTTCAACCGAAAGTAGTAGGAATTCCAAGGCAAAGCAGGCTAGAAGAATGGGCTAATGGCTTTCTAGGTAGGGCTTCCAACCCTTGACCTTGAACCCCAAATCCCTAAACCCTAAACTCGAAACCTTAATCCTGAACTCTGGAGGCAGCCATCATCCTCACTAGCTCGACTGAAATGCCATCCTCCGTGACCCCCAATGGAGGTTTCCCAATACTTATAGGTGACTCGTACCTTTAAAGGAAGTAAAGGTTCCGTATTAAAAAAGGGGTTAGGGCTTAGGGTTGCTCTAGGTACCTAGTACAGGCTCGTGCCCCACGTGTCCCTTTGCATAGTGGGCTTGACATGCCTGTGCAAATGGAAAACCATCCTACCTGACGGGTCAAGATTCCCTGGGATACTAGATATAATTTAAACGGGCGCTGAAGCGCGCTGAGGCCCTTTAGGGATAATTTTCTCGGCAATCCACCAAGACATCCGCACGAACTGCTTGCGGCCAGGTTATCTTAATAAAGCGCCTGGGTTATGGCGCCCGGTGGTCCAGCCGGTGCATCCAGGCTTGGACTGGGGGTCTAGGGTGTACTTTTGGGGATTAGGGCTTAGGGTCCCTAAACTTCAAACCCCAGACCCTACTTAATGTTCTTGGACCTTCATAATGAGATCCCAAGCCTAAGCCCAGAAAGCCCAAGCGTTCCCTCACACAGCCCGCGCTGTCCTACGAGCATTGGGGTTTATAGTCCACCTGAAGTAGATAGAATACGGCCTTGGGTACGTTATAATAAGATACCCATATACCCTATATTCTATCTACATAAGGGGGGACTATATACCCCAAGCCCTAGACCCTAAACCCTATATGCCCCATATTCTATCTACTTAAGGGGGGGCCTATCGTGTTCAGGGGCTTGGGATTCTCAATGTTGGGGCCATCCCGGATCAATAATCCCGATACCCTAAACTTTAAACCCAAAGCCCTACCTAGAAAGCCAGTTACCCATAATTATAGGCCACTTTCCCCTAATTTCCTATTACTTTGGGTTAAAGTAGCCCATTATTATGGGTAACTAGGCTTTCTAGGTAGCCCTTAAAGCCCTAAAACCCCAATCCCAAAAACGCCAATCCCTTGTCCCTATAAACCCTAATCCCTGTAGACCCTTGAAGTCGCTCTGATGTCCGTCGTTGTGTTAAGCAGGTTCTGGCCACAGACATACATGGTAGTTGCCGTAAATCGTGGGACCCTAACACAGACCCATATTGAACTCCTTTTCAAGGACCTCCGAAAGGGTATCCTTAACTAATTTCGGGAGACCCCAACATATATATTATTAAGCGCTGGGCCCAAAATTTGTCCATGGAGCCTCGACTGGGTTGTACGGTAGGCCTCAAACTCTACAAAGACGCTCCAGTGTAGTTCCTTTTTTGGGTTGCTCTATTTTTTTGTGAATAAGTAGAGGACACCACCAAACAAGCAACTACATGTGAGCCCTGGGGTAAACTTGAGTCTCCTGAGCCTAAACCGTGGAGCCACGCTCAGCATCCAGAAGATGGAATTCCTGATGAGCCCATTTCTAGCTGGGACAATGTTAGAGGGTAGGGAATAAGGGAATAGAATCTTAATGTAACCCTTGTATAATATGTTCCTATATTCCCTACCCTAAACCTTAAACCCTAAAGCCTAAACTCTATATGTATTCTTTTTCCCGACTAAGAACCAGTCAGGTACTCAGGTCTGGGAAACCCTGAGAGTTGGTTCACGGGATTTCCCGGCTAGAAGTGTTCTCCTTCCCCATCCCTAGCCCTAAGCCCTATAGGCTAGGGTTTTAGGGTTTAGGGCCCTAAATATCAATCCCCTCCCCCAGACAACCCCCCCATGCTGGGATTTTTCCCAATGTAGTGGACAACATGGCACATGCTATACCGCGCTGGGTTTATGTGTTGGGGCTAATGATAATCCACCCCCCGTGAAAACGTAGATGTTATTCCCAACACCCTAAACCCTAAACACCAAAACCCCAAAACCCAAAACCCTAATATTGGGTGGAGCATCTACTATTTCACAGGGGTTGTCCGAGGAATCTGGCCCGTAATTTCTAGGAGCCCATCCTTCTAAACATTAAACCCCAGTCTCCCCAAGCCCTATATCCCTAAACCCAATCTGTCCTTATAGACTCGCAAATATCCTTACATGACTCCTGTATACCCCTTTAAAAACCCAAAATCCAAAACCTTAAGCTGTTTGGCCATCTTCCTGCAGACCTTTGGGCTTCGACCCTCGCAGCAGGGCACGGCAAGATGCAAAAGGCCAAGAACTCACGGATGTTTCCCTCAACCTTGCCGCCCTTTTATGTGTGTATATATATATATATCCCTACGGCTTGAAATACCCCAAAAGCCTTGTATAGTATAGTCTTTGGGCCCCAAAGCCTCATAATATGAGTCCTTAGAGCCGGAGGGGATATATATAGAGATCGACTGGATTTATACAGGGGTTATACCGGGAAAACTAGTAATTAGACCCTAAACCCTAAACCCTAAACCCTAATCCCCTACAATGAGAGTTGTGTTATTTGAAGGGCTTCACCTCGGTGGTTTTTGCCAAATCACGAGTTCTTGTATCACAGGGGCTCTAGGTTCAGGACAACCGTATTTGCCGGGCATACGGGGGAGTCCGTTTTGGAGGAATGCCGTAAATCCCAAGCACTTAGCCCAAACTGAAACCCCAAACCCTAAACCCCAAACCCTAGCATTTAGCCAAACCTGAAACCCCCAAACCCTAGACCCTCAAAACCCAAACCCTAGACCCCAAACCGCTAACCTCTCCGAAACACCCTGAACCTTAATCCTTAAACCTAAACCATAATCTATGTTCTGGGGCTTCAGATTGTCCGGGGTATTCCTGTAGCTGCCGGGGCCAATGCAAGAACAGCTGAGGCTTGGGGGCTGAGGCGAATGGTTTGGGGTTAGGGTTTAGGGCTTAGGGCTTAGGGTTTACAGCTTTGGGTTTAGGGGTGAGGGCTTTGGGTTTTAAGGTTTGGGGTTTAGGGTTCGTGCAGGAAGTGTGGTATTGCAGATCATCCCTAAACTCTATAAATCCTAAACTCCCTCAGCCGCGAGGCTGCAATTTTGCAGCGGATGGAGGGGTTTGAGGTTTAGGCTTCCGGGTTTGGGGCTCACTGTTCAGGGTTTAAGGTGTTAAAATCTTGCCCTAAACCCTAAACCCTAAAACAATCCTGTGAGATTATTAGGCCAAGAAGTGGCGGCATCCGAGATACCGACATTGCAAGCAAGTACAGATATGACAGATGTAGACTACCCTCGAGGTTTTCCGAGTCCTAAACCCTTAAGCCCTAAACCCTTAAGCCCTGAAACCCTTAAACCCGAAATCCTTAAACCCTAAACCATGAATGTCATGGCTCGTTATGATGAGGGTAGACGTTAGGCATCCATGCTGGGATCCTGTTTAGGGTTGAGGGTTCGGGTTCAGGATTTGCGGATTACAAAACCCATTGTGATTTTATCGCTTGACAGAGGCAGGCGGAGATTTGATGGTGACGCCAAGCCCTAAACCCTAAAGATGAAGCCCTAAACCCTAAACACTTCACGGCGGTTGGGGCAAATCTCACAGGACCCTGCCTACACCACGTTTTCGATGGCAGCCTCCCAGGTTGAGTCTATACAAGACATTCCTGATATACAAACTAGTTCCCAAAGGGTCCATGTAGCTATATAGCATATACTTGGGCCCTAAAGTAGTTATATGGGACCTTCTTTGGGCCCTTAGTGTACCTAAGGGTCCAAGGACCCAAATAATAGGGTTGTAGGGCCCAAATACTACAATATTAATGGCGTTTCAGGCCTAAAACCCTGTTATTTGGGTCCTTGGACCCTCAGGGATTCCTGATATACAAACATTAATTACTACAATCTATATTATAACATGCTAGAATATGCTGCTAATAATTAATATGCTATAATAAGCTTCCAATACACTATACCTACTATAATCTATGTTATGATATACTTTAATCTACTAGAATACGATCTAACATACTACGACCAAATTATAGTATATTGTACGAAAGTCCAATATTCTATAATGTACTATGACATACGACAATAAACTCTAGTATACGATTATCTACTATAGTAACATGGAACAGTGCTGGACAGGGCAGCAGCAGCTGTTTGATGCAAACCACCTGCCCACCATCCCAAGCCAAGCATGACGGCAAGGTGCAGGCAGCTAGGGATCACTGACCCTGAGGGCTTTAGGGCCCAAATACTATGATATTAATGGTATTTGGGCCCTAAAGCCCTAGCATTTGGGTCCTTGGACCCTTAGGGTGATGGTTTCGTCTATGCTCCGGTAAGCTTCCGCCTCACGCCGCAGACTCTTTCGAAATTCATGAGGCTGCGGGCCGTTGACGACGAAAAAGCCAATGGCGCGGCCATGATCGTCAATGTGCTTCCGGCTACTGTCATCACAGGGTGCTCATGGGCCCCCTTGAATCCCTGTTCATCACATGCAAAACGTAGCGTAAGAAGGATAATAAGCAATAATATACCCTATAGAATCCCTATAAACCCTAGTAGTCTCCATTTTATTTTCCATTATCCCTATATAGCCCCAATATATATCCCTTTAAAGGGACCCTAGTATACTATAGTAGTTTCCATTTTATTTTCCATTATCCCTATATAGCCCCAATATATACCCTGAAAGCGTGGCAGCTGGACGTAGAGTACGGATGCCCAAGCAAAAGTAGAGGAACACCCAAGCACAGTGAGTATCCGTAGGTTCGAGGTCCGGTTTATGGCGGGACAACTCTACGGGCTACTGCGCAGCAGAGGGGCCTTTTGATCCTCTCGGGAGCTGCGGCATCCACCGTCTTGCGTGAGCTCCTGTCAGCACAGCGAGTGAAAGCTACAAG
>CAJNIZ010045581.1:0-43658 GCA_905231905.1 Symbiodinium pilosum | reverse complement strand
AGGTGTTCAAAGTTTATCTGGCGTGGGAGCCTGCTGAACAAGCCGGAGTAGCAAGGTCCTCATTACGACTATAACCCCTACATAACCCCAATATAGTAGTTTCCATTTTATTTTCCATTATCCCATAATAGCCCCAATATAATCCCATAATAACCCCAATATAGTAGTTTCCATTTGTCAACCCAGGACTAGGTCTCAAAGATTGCCGGCTCACGGCTCAGAACAGCTCTATCTCACCCTGATGGTCTCCCCTCCCCGATGTGCAACAGAAGCGGAACAGTTCGGTCTGCTCAGCAACTGGGATTCTGTTGAAAAAAAGCCCGAGGAAGAGATGCATCTAGACAATGCCGAATTGAAGGGGTTCGGCTGCGGCGGCAGCAGCCATAGTCCCCGCGAAGCCTAGTAATTACTGCACATCTGTCCTCAGCAAAGCCCAAGATGCAGTTCAACGCTAGGAAAAAAATCTTCCCAACTGGGCAGCTGTTCAGCCCTGTGAGCCAACCTCTTTCATCCGCGAACCTTCCGCCTGGTTTTGAAATGTCTCTTTCTCCTCCCTCCTACGTCGAATCTCTGAAGCTGTTGCCCAAGGATCTGTGGGTGTCAACGGGCGCTTGGAAAGACCCGGAAGGGCACGAGATGGCAGGGCATCAAGCCTCGGGCCCCTAAACCCTGATAATAACAGTAATTAATGCTAGAAATAATGATAGTAAGAACAGCAAGGATAAGAATACTATTAATAGTGGTAATAGCAATAATAACCATAACAAGTATAATAGTAATGATGTAAAAATGTCGATCATGGCAATGATGATACTGTAGTAGTTTCCATTTTCTTGTCCATTCCCTATATACTCCAAACCCTATAATATTGCAGTAATATCCGTTTTCTTGTCCGTTATGCAACCCCCATATGCCCACTTGGCCATGTGGCTCGTTTGCCAAGCCTTTTGGCCGGGAGGGTGGTGGCGTTTGTGCCGCCCGGATTTCAGCCGCCTTGGCGCTAGATGTCTCCTGACGCATGAGGCTGGCTTTTCAGGCATGGAGCCCTTCATGTCCCTGACCTCCTCTGCTGAAGGTGCCGTGTTGAAGGCTGCAGATGGCAATGGTGATATCACAAAGCCTCCAGAGTCTGCTCAGACAAATGGCAGCTCTGAATGTCCGGTCCGTGTCGAGAAGTCTTCTAGTGCACCTTGCTTCTGATCCCTTTTATTCTTTCTCAGCTCTCTCTGCGCTTGCTTTTCCACAAGCCAGGGTTCTGCGAGATTGCTGGCTGCGCTATGGGTCGCGTCAATGATCAAGGCTTGTCTCAATTCAGCCAACAGCAAGCATCCTCAACTCTTCACAAACCACTCTTTTGATGAAGCTTTTCGCATAGCCAGTCACAATTCCCTGTCCGTCCTGAGCCTGCTTGCCCTGTCCCGGTAAGTGCAAGATTTCCGGCTCAACACCCAAGGGCAACATGCCCCAGGTCTTAAACTGTTTTCCTGGTGCTTTGCTCAGTGCCGGATCAAGTCTCTGCATTTCTCTCCCTTGCTCCCGGCCCCTGCTAAGAGCCGAGTGACTGCGGATGCCAACGGGCGGCTCCGGGTCGCGGTCGGCTTCCTGCTCGTCAGGGCCTGAGCTCTTTGCCAACAAGCTCAAGGGCTCAGCTGCCCACGCCTGAGCCGAGTGGCCGGGGCTGACGGAAGCCTGCATGTCGGCATCCCGACTCGGCTCCGGTGCCTGCGGCTCCTCTGCGGGTTCTGCCGGTGGCGCTGAAGCCGTGAGCTCTGCGACCTCCGAGACCTCGGGCCCTGTTCCCTGCGAAAGCTTTGTCGCCCGAATGCCTTAGCAGCTTAACTCGAGCAGCAGCTTGTTTGCTTTGGCTACAGAAGCCGAGCTGCATCTGCGCGCCTCCAATTTGAGGTTATCCTCACTTGCGCTACGCGATGAATCACAGTTTTGATTTCGTGCATGTGCAAAGCACCGCGTAAGGTCGCAGCCAGCATTTCCAGATTTGGGCACAGGGACAGCACGTGGACATGATAGGCCTGTGCTTCGCAACTTGAGACCCTTCAGTTTCAGAATGCAAACGCCAGGAGGGCCTGTGTCTTGTCGGAAATTGGATTTCCATCCAAGGCCAGCTCTCTGAGGTTAGTGGCTGCACCCAACCACCGCAGGTCCTTATCAGTGGCGTGAATGGTCGAGGACAAGAAATGAAGCAGGGCAGCGCACTTCTGCGGAAGTGGTTCTCAAGACATGGATTGTGTTCAAGACGCCATGCCTCGTGCAGGACGATGTTGTTGTGCGATGCAAAGAGTCGTTGAAGCTGCGGCACCTGTAGCCGTCCAACTCTGTGAAACCAATCGCCAACGTGAGAAATGGACCTAACTGGCCAATGCCTGGTCAAGTCCCGCAGTTGTCGAAATCACATTGCGCCGTATGTTCCTGGCTGCAGAGCTGTGGATCCGTATCCAGCCTTCTGCTCTTTCGGCAGCAAACACCTCTGCACCAATTTCAGCCACGCGACAGTTCGGTGAGCGCCACCAAGCCGTCCAAGCTGAGGATGCTTGGGAGAAAATTGCCAGCAAGGTTCAGGACGCCTGACTTCTCACAGCGTGGCTCTGAGCACTGAACTGCAGGTGTGCTCCAATGAATATTCGAAGTTAAACTGGACGCAGCTCAAATGATTCAAAAGAATTCACTGAGGCCTCAGGCCGACAAAGTCCCTACCCACCGCCCTTACAAGCATGAAAGAGTTGCTACAATGGCGACAATGGCAGTTGAGCGACAGTTTTTTATGTGAAAGGTAGTCTTCATCCCTTCAAGAGATTCTAATGTGTCTCGGGTCCCCCACCGACCCGCTCAACCCGGGCCAAGCTGCGGCGCGCACTTCCGCTAATGCTTTGTCGCGGTGTTCCAACCAGTGTCGATTCGCAAGTTAGGATTCTATTTGCAGATACAAGGATTATCAACAAGTGGCTATACCTATGGTGGGGCAAGCATGAGGGGTGGTTTTGGAACTAGAAAGGAAAGACGAAGCGAGTCGAACCCCTTTGGGAGCTACAAGTAGAAGGAGGTAGAATTCGCTTGGTTTAGTGTCAGTTAGATGTACTATCAACTGAAGGCAGGGATGGGGTTAGACGAACCCGAAGCGCCCGGCGCGGTTATATGAACCCTGAAAGCACGCTCGGGAAGGTTTACACGAGCTTCTGCAAACCTTTTCAGGTCCCGACCCCCCTTTCCTGGATCTACCAATATTTCACTCGAGCATGAATCCTGGAGAGTTGCGGACTTGGTGTCGCGTCAGCGGCAACTTTGCTAGAACGCAATTGAGCTGTGACCTAAACCCTTTGAATCTTTTGTTGTTATTTGCGGTGCTATCGCCAAACATGTCATGATGCTCACGCGGCCCCAGGAAAAGCCGACGCGGATGCCTCTCTTGAGGTAATGTTGACGTGGCGCAAGCTATCGCGGCTTGATTTCAGGCCTCAACGCCTCAGTTTACCGACGCGGGCTCGGTGGAAACTCTTTTTCTCGCGCACGATGGCTGGACCATGACGTTGCAAACACGGTCGAAATGAGAATGCACCATGGTGCATTTGTCGCGAGCTACCGTGCGCACCATAATGTCCACAGAATTCGTTCCTCCGCAGGTCCTTGGGTCTGAAAGGTGCCTGCCCTTACAAGACATGAGCAGAGTTGGAGGTCAGCCTGCTTTCAAATCTCTGCTTCCAGTCCCTGTTCGGTTCACCTACCCATGCCCTGCAAGGCTTTACTTGTTGCACACTGCTTGAACCGCAGGGATGAGCGTTAACTCGAACAAGCTGAAGAGAAACGATGACGTCTAGCATTAGGTCAGGACAGGCCATTGTGCAGCCCAAGGCACGAAGATGCTTCAAATGCGACACGTTCTGAATTTCCTTGATCCTGTTGCTGTGCAGGTCCAAAACATCCAACTTCTCAAGAGTCTTTAAGTTGTCAATGCGCTGAATTTGGTTCTTGCCCAGCATGAGGACCTGAGAAAAGATAAAACGACGGATGTGCACACGTATGTACACACGTCAGAGCCTAACGCATCTCATGAAGACTTCTGTCCACTGTCATGACTCTCCATTCTGCCAAAGGTGCGCGCAAGTTTCTGCACTTCTCCTTGGCTCAGCGCCACAACGTGAAAAGCAATGCAGACCCCTGTGGGAGTGCCTGCTCGGCACCTCTCTACTTGCCAGCCGACACCATGCAGCCACAGCGCTAAGTTTTCCATGACCTGGATCTTGTTGTCGTACAGGTCTAGGAAGGTGAGATTGGGCAAGTTATCAAGGTGCTCAATGCCTCAGCTTGTCGACGTGCGATGCTTCCACAATACACTTAGAAAAACTCACTACTGCAGGCGTCTGGCGCGATATGGCATTGTTCTGGTAGTTCCTGGGATGCAAGCAGGTGGACAATCACAAGGCGAAGGAGATTGACTGCTCGTTGGTGCGACGATGGCCCGCAAGGCCAGAAAAGACCACAGCTTCTGCGTGCCAAAAGGGAAAATTGTTTCAACATTGCCACATGGCTCATGCAGAAGCATCGAAACATGGCACATCCACCACTCGTGCCATCAAAGCTCAGCAATCGTAGCCGCTCCTCCTCCTCCAAGACAGGGCAGCGGCCCAACCTGATTTCAGCAGGAGAGGTCTACCGGTTGCAATCGGTCCATGGCAGCACGAGGTCCCCGCTGCCGTCTGTCCAAGTGAAGGTGCTCAGGTGAGCCTGTTTTGTTCAAACTATGCAGGGATGTCAAGAGAGCCGACAGACCCCAACACCAGGATGGCAGGCGCAAGGTTGAATCCCCTCCAGAGTGCAGCCAAGCGGACGGTTTCGGGCTTTGGCCGACCGCCTCGCAAGAAGCAGCTTTGGCATCCGCGGGCGTGCGACGATGACCAGGTCCTAGGTAGATCTTGGGTTTCTCAAAACTGCAGACCTTCCGGGGGCTGAATAGCAAAACGAAACAGACATCAAAAACTAAAAAGTCTCGATCAACAACTGCTATTACTCTTTTTACTCTTATCACTATAGTTTCACTACTATACCCAGATTTCGCCGCACCTCACACCTGAGCGCAGTATTCCTGTATTGTTTTTGCTATTGCAGGTTTTAGGGCGTTGCTGGTCCTTGCTAATTGGGTAATTTATCGTCATTTGTTTTCCGATCTTCGCGCGTTGTTGCTTGCTTGTTTGAAGGCTTCCTTTTTTCTCTTGGTCAGGGTCCTTATCTTCGCTTTCTTTTGTTCTTTCTTTCCTTGCTCGACTTGTCTGCCAATACTGCAATTGGTTCAATTGGAAAGAATATGTCTCGATACCTTGTTTTAGGCGGCCATTCTGTGATACCTATTGAATTTGTTGAAAAAAAACCCTCTTTCATTCAGGACCCTCTTGCTTGGGAGAGCCAAGGGCCCCTGACCCTTTCAATCAGTCACCATCGTCTTTGGCAGAAGCTTGTTCAAAAGAATGTGAAGTCAGCCAAATGAGCCAAGCCTCAGACGTGTATTCCACATTCTGTGACCGGCAGACGCGGCATAAACTCTGAAAGCCCTCATCTTTGGAGTCGTCCGCCGCCGTGCTGTTTGAAGCATTGGCTGCATTGGCCTCTGCCTTGTGTCAAGCAGCAGGTCTGCCAAACAGCAAGCAGCATGATCTGAAATGCAGAAAGCGGTAAAGTCTAACAGTTTGCAGGTTCCCTGCTGTTGGCCTCTCCGAAAGAGCTCTGCGCTGGTGGCATGGAAAGACCTCCCTCTGCCTCAAAGCTTGGATTGTGTCCTTCGCCCATCCATGCCCATCCCTTCGCAAGTGCGATGCCTGCAGCAGCACCTGGGGGGCTCCTGCGTTTTGCACGGGCTTCCCCACGCGCCCATGGGGACGACAGGTGGCTGCACGCGAGAAAGATCAACTTCTGTCGTAGCAATTTCGGGCAAAAAACGTCTGATGCATGGGGTCGTGCTGCAGGGGCCGTGCTGATATGTTGAGAAGTGACCGCTGCTGGCTTGCGAACGCTCTAAACTTCAGCTGGACAGGACTTGTCCAAATGCTGGTTTGCTAACCTTCTAAACCTGCAACATGATGATAATGGCTGCTTGCTGGTGCTGCTGCTACTGCCGCACCAAATGCATGCTGAAAGAAGACTTTGAGCGATAGCGGCTCTCCCATGAACGGCAAGCAGTAAACAGGCACAGATTTTAACCGAATCTGAAACAAGTTTTTTGACCATGGCTGCGGCCTCTGCTCCAATGCCGGCCATCAGGTGGCGGGCAAAGGCCAACTCTGAACCCTGAGGTCACATGGGATGGAATCGCGCCTTGTAACTTCTAGTGCTTCTAGTGCAGGCATTCAGCTGCCCAGGCACAGATAACTGAAGTTGAGATGGGCAGCATCTGGAGCCATGTAGGACTTCAGGACTTCATAAGTTGAAATGTAAGCCTAAGTCAGGAGGCTTCAGTCAGTCGGAACATTTGCGCTGTAAGGCAGCTGTGAGCCAAGCGCAGACACCTGGTGTACCCAGAACAGCTACGATACCGAACCTGAGCTGAGCTGAGCCCCAAGGACCGTAGGACAGGGCACAGATCTTGAGAGATTAAGCACCTTGCCCTCTGTAGAAGCCGCGAATACCTCCAATTTGCGAAGCTGAACCCCAAAATCTGCGTTGCCGGGTGAAATTCAGCTTCCTCTGCACTGCACTGCGGGCCTCGCCTTCTTCGGCGAAGGTCTTACGAAAGCCTTCTTACTTTTTGGAGCGTCTGCAGTGAGCTCATGCGGCAGCAAGATGAGCCGGAATAAGAAGCTGAGCGCATGACAGTGTAAAGTACTCCTGTACTCACTGCCGTTGGCGCTTTGAAGTCTGGACTGCATCAGCTCAACTTGAAGTTGCTGGAGCTCGGTGGGGGACATATCAGAAAGCCAACTCTACTGAAACACAGGATGAGCGCCAATGAGACAAGAGTGGTGTCTTTGTGCCTTGACAGTATCCAGCGGGTGGCATGGCAGTCGAGAAATCAATCCGCTCCTTAGAAGTCAGCAGTTTTGCCACCAGCTACTTGTAAGACTTGGAGGTCAAGCGCCAGGCAAAGCACTCCCGATCAGCGTATGTACCTACGTGACTGAAAGAAGCTACGGGATGGAGCAGGGCTGGGCTGCGCACAAGCCGCGCTTCAGACGCTGGCTCTGCAGCCATTGCTGACGGACGGCGAGATGCCAGATGTTGCTCGAGAAAAAGACTTATCATGTTGCAGCATGTATCAGTGTGGCATGCTCTTTGTTGTTTCTCATCCCTGGCAGGTTGAGGTTTACAGTTTACAGAGTGGGGCTTGGCCACGCAACAGGGCAAGAAAGACCCTTAGCTTATGATCAAGCCTTGCAGACCTCAGCAAAATGAAGATGCCTCTGAGTTGCTGCATAATGAGGAACCTCGCAGAAGCATACCACGTACTGCACATGCACTACGCTAACTGGGACACTTGTGCGTAACTGTCAGCAGCCTGAGGTGTCCTGAGACGCCTGGGATACTTGCGTTTTCAGGTCTCCAGTCCCAAGTCACCCTGCATGTAAAACTGAACCGATGCCAATGCGGGGTGAGATTGATTCACTCATTGATTGATTGCGCGCCTATGGGTCACGAATGCTGGGTGAAACCTGATTCTAGCATGTTGCGGATGAGGCTAGGTTGAGCCAAATGCTGCAGGCATCAAATCCATTCCTGTATGCCGAATACGCCATCTTCAGTCGCTACCTATCCAGGAGACCCAGGTTTCGCATACCTGCCAACCCAACCGCTTCCAAAAGATGAGCTGTCGTTATGCACACCTGCCAGGTTTGGCGAGTCTATCAAGTTGGCTCGCCCTGTCCAGTCAAGAGCTTGTAACAACATCTTGGTCCTTCCGTAGCTATCGGACCTCATCAGGCCAGAATTGTTGGGACTGCCGCGCAAACGGGCTTTTTGCATCAATACGCTTCCTGCTTGTGCCGGTGATACCCACGGAAATCCGGGATCAGCCAGGAATCAGTGCCTTCAGGAAACATGCAAACCCCCCTATGCTCGCTGCAGCATACGAGTCTGCATCAGCATCAAAGACAACTGAGTTTAAAGGCTGGTGGATCTGTTTGGGTGAAAGTCTGCGTATAACTGTGGCTTGCTCTCTGGGCTGCGGGCTTTTCCCTGCGTGTTGCAGGACGCCGGAGGCATCCACCAAGCGTTCTGAGATGGCACGGGCGAATGGCGAAAGGCGTGCGTGAGAAGCCTGCGGGAGCACCTGGGCAATTAACTCAAAGAAGGAAGCTTTCAAGTTTCTTGTCTGTGGTCCACATCACTCCATTCAACCAGTACTTGAGTGACGTTGTGATATATGTATAGCTGCATATTTACATAAGTGTAATATGTAGATAGGTCCCACATTCAACATGCAGAATGTGTGAAGGCACCTGCACACATTGGAGTTGTAAGAGGCTGGGGGTTTCAACAAATTGCACAGCTTCTAGCTCTCTCGGTTGGGCACTGGTTGACAAGGGTCCAGGATCTCGCCACTCCCACACCTCAGAAACTCGCTGGAGGGGAAGTCCATTATCCACAAGGGGTAGAAGTAGAAGTGCCTGGATTCTTTTCAGCAGGCTTTGACGGATTCTAGACTCTGAAACTTCTGACAAGGGCTATGCATCTATGTCAAGGAACGTGAGGCTGCCCCAGAGGAGGCTAACGAACTCTGCGTTCGGCAGGAATCCTTGCAAGGTACGTCAGCGCAAAAAAAAACGCAACATCCAATACTTGCAGCGCAAAATGAATAAAACAATGCGGGTTGTTGCTCAACACTTTCAGGCCACCCGAAACGGACCAAACTGTATCCAAGCGTCTGATCAGGCTCGATCCGCTGGGCGTGCCTCCATGCCAAACTCTCAGATCTCGAACCAATGCACTCCCGCGCGGTAAGGGGCAAAGCACGGCATCCTTCATCTCCTGGAGAATAAGGGTTATGTATGGTTATGTATAGGGGGATATGAGGTCCCAAAAGGGGACATACAAGTGTTGTAGGATAGTTGTTGCATAGCGTTTCAAGAAATAGTTGTAGCGACACTTTCGCATGCTTAAGCGTGATCCTGTTCAATTCAACGCAAACTTCAGCCAGGTTTTGATCAAACACATCTGACTGAAATGCGGGATTGAAGGCTTCAGTGCTGTTCAGGAGGAAATGATTTGGAGGGATACAGCACGGGAGGTTGGGAAAGGTGAGCGTGATCTGCAAGGGGCCGGGCACGTGACAAGCACGATGCGCCATCGTTTGAGGGAACTGCAGTACGGTGCGGGTTCTTCTCTCTGTCACAGGCTTGGGTAATTGCATCATGCTCCTGGTCGTTTCTGGATGTTTATTTGATGCTGCTTGTCTGGTGGGCCTTTTGTTTCATCTCGAGTGTTTTTGGAGCTGATGTTTTCTTTCAACCTTGCCTGCGGCTCGGAACTCAAGTCAGGTGGCTCTGTGGCATTGCGGTGGGAGTATGGCACTGCCCTCATTGGTGCATCCGCGCAGCTCAGATCCTCCAGGACGAAATTGACGCCTGAGCAGGGGCGAGATTCACGGCGCAGCAGCCCCTGTCATACTACACTCCGACATTGCCAAGAAACCGATTGCAGGAGCCTTTTCCAGACCATGCACAGGCCCACCAACATCCAGGTGCAACGACTGATACCTTGTGGCTGGTTCTTCAGGGAATTTACGCAAGGCATTCTCGATTCTAGCCTATTTCAGGTGCCCAAGGCAGAGGTGGGGTCAGTGCATGAAGGCATAGAGCACTATCCAACACAGGCTGCGTGCTGGTACCACCCAGAACAAAGTCGCCGCCACCACCACATGCCAGGAAGCCGTCAGCATAATAGGCAGAGAGGAGCTGGTTAACGTGATGATTGTCCAAGAGCTGTTCCCAGCCCTGCACATGCCTTGGCTTTCCATGGCAGATGTCATGGTGCGTTTAGCTTGACATCCCGAGTACGCTTGCATGGCTTTCGCCAACGGGCCGCATGAGGTGCAAGGTTCGGGAAGCCCCTCCGAAGCTATACCGCCGAGGCCCGCGGTTCCCAATGCGCTCAGGATCCAAGGTCAGCATTTTCTCGGCAACCTTGCGGCACGACTTCAAGCTCATCGCTGCATGCAGAGGCAACGCCAAAATCTTAGCGCGCTGCCTGTTGTGCTGTTTGAAAAAGCTCATTTGCTTGTGCGTCTGACAGCGCGTCAAGGATTACGACCTCGGCTGGAGTGGCCTGTCTCCTTCTTGGCTTATTGCAGCTTGAAGATGCTTGAAGCAAGATGAAGCACGTATCACTTCTGATCTTCTTGTAATTCTGACCCTCAAATCTCTTTACAAGTCTTGGAGCCGGGACCCGCTGGTATCAATTAGTAATCCTCAGCCTGCGCCCTGGCATTCCAAGCTGACTGCCTACCTACTGACACGGAAGCCCTGTAGATGCTTTACGTGGCCGAAGGGCGCGGCAATCGCAAGTTGAATTTGCAGATGTACAACAGTATGGCTACTCCATCTAAGCCGCAAAACCAACTTCATCCAAGACCTTCGCTGCTTCCCGAAACCAGTCCTCATTGCCAGAACCCGGCAGCATGCCAGTCATGCTTGCCTTATTTGCAGAGACCGATGTTCTCCAAGCTGGGATCTGAAGGCCAAGCCGGCCTTGGGCCGATGTGAACGACAGGCCCTCGCCAAAGTGCTCGCAAAGCCTGTGCCCACTGACCACGAAGGGATGAGCTCGCTCTGCGCGACTGCTTGCACTCGAGGATTTGAGGAAACACTGCCCTCGAAGATTCTCAGGGACCTGGGGTGCATTCACGATGTACGACCAGTACCCGCAGGTTTCGTGAGCCTGGCATAAGTGCCGGCACTGGACCCCAGAGTGTGCTGCGTGCACCACCAGGTCGTGGCCCGGGGAATCCTCACCCCAACGGTAGCAGTCCGCAGCTCCACCCAATGCGCAACAGTATGAAACGGTCCAAAGGCCATGCCGCCAGCAGGCTCCCTCATCAGCCCCTGCACTGCAGCACGAGGGCTGTGGACACCGCGGGTCCGGCGATGCCTTGACCACATGCGTCAGCAGCCACTGAGAAACCAAACCTGCAAAAGCAAAAACGAAAGATTGTTGGCAGACTAGCTCAAATTTCTTGATTAAGCAATGACTGAACCCTTTGTACGAACAAATGCTCGAGCTCCTGCCGGAGCCAGTAATCGCGAGAACTTCTCGGCGGGCATTGCTGCTGTTGTTGAGCATACCGCATAAAAGAGTTAGAGTTAGAGCAAAGCAAACCGTTCCTTGGCCAATGTGAATTTCGTTCTCCGGCCTCATATCTGCTGTGGCTGTTGTGAAGTCTGGACAGCGCTTCGAGTATAAGACGCTGAGATCACCTACCGGACCCTGAGAACCTCCGTGCTGCGGTCAATTACGCAATTACGCAGATGCCGCCCCGGGCCGAAAAAGGCTAGGAAAACTGGACTCAGTTGTGTGCAATACCCGGAGAGTGCTGGTTCTCATGGCGTACAGTTTTGCGGTGGAAATCGCGCACCCTCTCAAGGGAGGGAATAGCGGCCCGACATCGACCTGCAGTAACACAACCAGGCAGAAACGAACAGGAGCCACTAACAAGTCTATTAACAGGCTGGCAGCTGGAAACTGGTGCAAGCAGCATGCTCCTGTGGAGGTCTGCAATGCACCTAGCCGTGCCAAACATCCTACTCGTATCACACACGCCCTGGGGAGTTGCCTCCAGCCAGGTGCTTGCAAATTCATGCCCGAACCCCTTGCAGATTCGCCAGGGCTCTCCAGGTATGTTCAAAGTGACACTGACCAACTCTATGAGGTGAACAGGACATTTTTGCTAAATTGCTTCCTGGCATGCAGACCTCACAGCGAAACCCATGTGATGCAGAACGTTGTTGTTGGGGCTCCTACCTTCTTGCCTGTCATGGACTCTGCATGCCAGGTGAAATGCGGACCCAGGCTCACGCATTTGTCACTGTCGGCTCAGCGGGCTAATGTGTTTCAGCTGGGCTGTCCTTGGAATGGCTACTACGAAAAGGTATTGTCTGGCACAAGCACGCAATGGAGAGCCTCCGCTTCCTCATCCGAGAAACATCCGCTTGCAGTCGCACCCTGCAAGCCGGGCGAGCATAACACGGATGGGTCGAGATGTGCCTCATGACAAATTCTTGGATCTTCCGCGCGGCCCCTGTTGAGGCCTTCCACGACTTCGGCAGCGAGGACGAGGAGATTTGCGGAACACTTGGCCTCATCGAGTTTTTCGCTCAGGAACCCCACAAATCTTGCTTCTGCTTACCAGAGCTGAAATCACTTGAAGAGTGAAGAGTAGTCGGTTCCAGGGTCCCAACGAGGTCGTGTGCCTCGCCTGCTATTTGCCGTGCTTGAGACGCAGGTACTGGACTGCCATACCACTCAAAGCATGGTCAATTATTGCTTTACCCTTTGGTAGCCGCAGGGACTTGCCACTCACAGTCGCGTTAATGCCAACTTGTTTGTTCTGTGCGACTGATCGATCGCGCCTCCTTCTCCAGCTTCTTTAGCCGCTCGTTTGTCCGCCGCAGCTGCTCCTGTCAAAAGGACTGCGGTCTACATAGCCTGAAGGGTCTCAGGGGAATGTTCATTTATGCTCAACACCCGTTACGCGTCCGATGACTCTCTTGAGAATTTGCTCTTGGCACCCACGTTGCACGGAAAGCCAACGGGACAAGCTCGCAGAGCCTCCAGCATCTCCGTCTGCAAACGGTACTGCTCGGAGACCTTCAGTTTGGAACGCTACTAGGAAGGCCTGCTCCGGTCATTTAAAGGCTTCACGTTCCAAGGTCCCAAACCTGTCGCTGCTGCTCCAGCTCTGAGCGTAGCAATTTCACCTTGGTACATCGAATGGGGCTTTGAGGCTTCCATGTAGCGTAGGTAGCGCGAGAACACAAGTACAGGACAGTATCTTGTGAGCGGCGCAGCTCACGGCTCTTGTTGCCGACCTTGTTCACTTGAATTGCCCAAAAATCCCGCTTGAGAACAAATGGGGCCTCCTGGTGCATCATGTCCAGCTGAACTTGCTGCGCCTGGTCAAAATCAAACAAATATCACGTTGGTTTGCGAGTACTGGAAGAATGAATTATGCATCTCACAGAAGCTACAATGGCTTCAAAGTCTCTAAAAGATCTTCTTTTCATACATGTTTTACCGTTTATCTTTCCAAATGAGAATCAAAATCTGGGAGATAGAAACACAATTGCAACCAGTCGTGCGAACATTGGGATGTGAGCAGGAAGCATTCGGGAATCACTGCACATTACACTACCCACAAGACTCATACTAACCTAGTTATAAAGTTGTTCACAGAATTCTTGCCAGAAAGACTTTCCAAACAAAACAAAAGAAATGGGCTGAGAAACGTGATAGCGGCAAGTCATGTGCGAAACCTGCGCGACAAACCGTTGGAATAGAACTGAACTGTGCCTCAAAGGTGTCGTCAACTGCTGGGCCAGTTGCCCCAGAGCCTCCTGATAACAGAATCTTCGCAGCTGCCATGCATGGGAAGCTTTACTCACGAAGGCAAGGCCACACTGAGCTAGTGCAGCTCCTGTAACAGCATCCGTCTGCACCTGCTTGGGGGTGCACGCCGGTGCATGAAATTAGGATGGTGCATCAAGTTCTTGCAGCAGGCCGCCCACCACATATTTCATGATTGGCAGATTGGCATGATAGCTCAGGAAGTGGGAGCATTGACTGGCCCAGCCTCTGCTTCCACCAAATCTTTAGTGGGTCTGCACTTCAGAGCCGCAATCTCGGTGCCTGAAGTCAAGACTTTGCAGCCGGCAATCCACAAAGCTATGTGGGTGGTTGTCAAAATTATGGTCACTTTTTGGATCCCGATTATAGTACGGCCCCCAATACATAGGGGTACCCAAAAAGGGACCATAATTTTGACAACAAAGCTATGTATGCAGCCAGTAAGGATGTCACGCTGAATCTCGTTTTGCTCTTTCAGGCTGCTAACCACACCTGCGTTGTGTGGATAATTGCTGTTAAGGAACTTAGATTAAGTTCCCATAATGGGTATATATATAGTAATTTATAGGGTTTCCCCAATACAGTACTATATATACCCATTATGGTAACTTAATTTAAGTTCCTTAACAGCAACCCAGTTGTGTGGATAGTTGCTGATTGGCTCACTTGCTGGAGATCATGCCTCGAAGCAGAGCCTCCTCCGGTGTCTCTGCCTGAAGCTGCCCATCCGCACTCTTGCCCCAAAAAAAGGATAAATCATGATAAATCCTGTCTTGTACTGTCATGTCAGGCAGAGGGGGCCTTGCTCTGAGAGTGCCTCGTTCTGTCTTTTGTGCAAACAACGGAGCTCTTTCCGAGCTAGCAGCCAAGCTCAGACAGCTCGCCTGAGGCCTGTGTCACTCGCATCCGCACGATGCAGCGACTGTATGTACACTTGCACTTCCAGACTTCGGGAAGTGCTGAGCAGAACCCGAGTCGTTCCGACGTCAGGCTGTGCGTGCAGGCAGATCCTTCAAACATGGCAGAAACAGCCAGCATAACTGAGTAACTGAGTGCCTGCAACTAAGGAAGAGCTGGTTTCCAGGTTTCCAGCCCCAAGATTTGAGCGCTGCTGGCTTCTTGCAGCAAGAGCAAGCGCTCAACCAAGCCAAGGGCTACGGGGCTACGCTACAGAAGGCATGCGGCGCCGATCCTGGCTTCCTTTAAGGACTGCCTCAATGGCGAACGCAAGATCCTTGTCCTTAGGTTGACAATAAGTTCTTCAGCCTCACCGCAGCTGGTAGCCTTAATATTTAATAGCAACTCTCAACAGGCAAGTTTCCGTCTGGTTCCAGAGATTGTCCTCCAACTTGGGATGAAGATTCTCTGTCAGTATCATCATGGCCTTTTCTGCCAAGTTCAGCGCCTGACACTAAGGAGCTATAATGCGGCCACCCCAGTTGCTTTTCAACAACTCAGGAGCTTGTAAGCAGTGTCTGCAGTGGGCCTGCTTCATGGCTATTTCCTCACCGCCTGTGCCATCGATGTCTCCGAGGAACAGGGATGGGCCATACCTGCAGAAACCAATCTCGCAAGCACTTGGCACTCTGCGCCCAAGCTCCTTGCATGCTCTTTGCCTACTTGCCTGCATTTGCCTGCATAATGCCTTGCCTTGCCTGGAGGCCAGAATGCCCAACATCTCCAGCAGCTCGAAGGCGGCCCAGCTCACCCGCAGGCCGCAGGAGCCGGCCTCCAACATGCACAACATGCACGCGTACCGCGGACCCAGGGACGAACCGAGGAAAGGAAGGCTTAAGACAAGTTGGCAACCCTACGAATCCCATTAAGATGGAGGACCGTTGGTGTAGCAGCTGCCGTTGTTGCCGGAGGACAAGTCACCTGCTTGCACTGGTCGGTTGCTGCTCAGGCTTTGAGATCTTAGCAAAGTTCCGAACCTGAATGACGTCAATTCGAGCAGCGAAGTCGGGATCGGAGTGGCTTTGAGCCGAGTGAGCCATGACCTCCTCAATGGAGTCCAGAAACAGCAGCACATCGTAGCCTTAATAGCTGCAATCGGTCTCTGTGCCACGGCAAGAAAGTAGCAGAGGGCTCTCCAAACCACTGTGCCGCGCCTATTCCAACCTTGCGGAAGAAGGTGTCCAGTACCGAGCCATCAAACTCTTCTGCAGTCATGGGAATGACCGGCGACATGTAGATGGGTAAGTTTTTGAGGCCTTCCTGTCGTGCATCCATGCCCACAGCAAGTCTCAGCTAACAGCTGGACACAGGAACTGCAATCAAGGTTCTATCTCCAGCTTGCAGATCTGGAGGTGTTCATGGCAGGCCCGGACGATAGCCGAGCAAGCACCATCTATGGGAGGCGTGTCAAGTGAGCCAGCAACGAGCTTCAGGATGCACTTCTCACCACGAGCCAAAGCATCAAACAGGTTAGCCTTCAGCTCGTGGAGCCTGAGCCGACCCAGCAAGAATGCCATGCCACAAGCACAAGACCCGCCAACACCTGGGCAACATTTTCCTGCTGCAAACTATACTGTAGCAGCAATGGAACAAGGACCGCAGGCGCCAAAGCCCAAGAATCTCTTCTTTGTTCAGCTCTGACATCCTTGCCTCACCATTGGCCAGTGATGTCTGGTCTCTCAGTTTTCGCGTTGCAAAAGCTGCTATTCAGATGCCTGCTGTGCAATGATTGATTGCGGCCGATTTGTGAACCTATTTGTCGTGGCCGCGCTTGCCAGTCAACGTGCTCTGCAGGTACATGCGCTGAACTGTGCGGGTTCTAGTGTACCAGACGGCTGAGGGAATGAGCAGCAAGGCTTGAAGTCTAGGGCATTCCGCGAATCTGTCTGAAATCTTCGGCAGTTGCGGCCATCTGTTCCACACTGCTGTGACTGGCTGGCCTCGTCCTCTCTCGGTGCAGGTTTTGACCGAGAAAAGAAGCCTGCGCTGCTTCTCTCAAGCTCCAGATGCCAAGCAATGCCAGGCCACGATGCTTTGTCCAGAGACCACACAGGACAGACTCAAGCAGGAGCTTGCTTCAGGACATTGCCTCCCGGCCGAGGACGTCTCTTGCCTGGTCAGAAAGCGTCCATGCCCATTCTGTCAGTGTCTGCTGATACGCAACATCTCTAGACACAGGGTAGCACCATGCCTGAACACGGGCCCGTCCGAGGCGGTACCACCTGAGCTCTCCACAGGCGTCCCGAGAAGCACACTCTCTCTGACGCGAACCCTGATACATGCTTGTGAGTTGGTTCTGGGAGCCTGTCCTTCATCTGGAAATCTGATGGGCACCTGCTAGCAGCTTCTAGCAACAGCGAGTTGGAGGGACCCTCAACCCAGAATCGGAAAGCAGCTTCTGCCTTCTTCTGCTTACTGTATTACTGCCCTTCATGCCCTTTGTACCTTCTATTATCTTCTATGCCTTAGGCCTGGCCGTGCGCATCAGACTGCTTTTCTGATGGCGAATGGGGGCCCAACACGCCCGTAAATCGTAGCGACGCCTGCAAGCTGCAGACATCCGCTTTCTCTTGCAATAACTATCACTGCGCAAGAGTTGTGAGTGGCAGATTCAGCCATTTTCTTCTTCCAGCCTGGCCTCATCGCCCATGGTGTACAGCGCCGCTCAGCATATGCAGGCACATTCCATCAATCGGAACAGAAGGCTTCTCCAGCAAACAACTTTTAAACATATTTTTTTCGTGGACACGAATTCGTTATCAATGAGGCCTCCATGAAGCTTCTGGATGCTTGAAGGTCTTGTGCTAAGTTGTGCCAGATTCGGCTTATGTAGCTAGCCCTGGCTCCCTGTGTGAGCATGCAGCTTCACTCTTCTAGTCGCGCATGTCACGATAGACTCAAAAAGCTGCGCCTCAAAACTGTTCTCAGTTCAACAGCCCAGGCGATTGTCTCCATGCAGTATGATGTCACAGCATTTTCGCAGGCGAAGGGGTCATGACGTCTCCCATGCTTTGCAGGGCCAACGCTCAGACACTACCCGGCCACCACTCTCGCAGCTATACCGCGACAGAGGGGCCTCCACGGCGTGATTTGCAGCCCGACGACTGACAACAATCGGTTTCGGCAGTGGCTCGGCAACACTTCGAGCACTGCGTCGCGAACGCCCAGCTGCACTCAAGCCCAAGAACCGCCAACAATCTGCTAGCCCCCTTGCAGCATCGAACATCTTCCGGATCTTCGATGGAACCGCGGACTCCAATTCGTTATGCCGCTTGAGGCTTACTTGCGTGCATCCTTTCCTCAGTTGGATCTCCACACGTGCATTGGAATCCACTTCCTGCTCATGACCCCAACCTTCTAAGCCGTGCTGTGAACCAAGGAGGTTCATGCAAAGCGGAGGTTGCATATACTTTAAATTTGGCAGGCTGCTCCGTCATTTTAATATGAGTTACCACAAGTCTGCACGTCTGATCTGTTGGACGGCAGTGCTAGAGTTGCCAGAAGTGCTTGTTGCATCACATGTTTGCAGAACGAATGCGATGCCTGCTGTGCGGTTGCATTCCCTCTCTCTCAGGTGGAGGAAGGTGCAGCTCTGCCAGAAACCCGAATTTAGCTTCTCAAGTTTTTGCCGAGCTATTCTGTACTGGTACGGTTGTGAGGTCAGGTTCACGACGCTCCTGCGCAAGGGGCAAATGGCCAGCTTTGTGGCAGGCTGGGTGTTCCGAACTTCAGGCAGTGTCCTTTTGATCCACGAGCCGTTTCTCAAGCCATGTCCGACCTGAACAAGTGTGCTCAGTGGGTCCGCCACATCCTCCAGCTCAGACGCCTGTTGGCAGGGCATGGCGGTGTGAAGCAGGAAGTACAAATTCAAGCCCACCAACCACTCTGAAACTCGGCATCCATTAAATGTCGGGCATTCCGGGAAATTCAGATTGTGCTGCGTGAAAGCACTGGTAATTGGTTGGGTAAATTGGGAGCGCTACTGCGTTCTCAGTCGGGATAGCAGACCCCGATCAGGAAACTGCAACTGGCAAAATTGTTTCCAGCGCAAGGTGAGCTGAAAGACTCGTCTCTAGTGAGGTCTCAGCTCAAGGAAGGCATCCAGCCAAGCAAAGAAGGGCGGATCAATGCCCGACTCAGTCTTGCTCGACACAGCGAAATATGGACACTTCTTCTTGGCTGTCAACTGAAGAATCTCTTCCCTCGTCACCTCTGGATCTGGAAGGTCTGCATGTGTACCGACCAAGCAGAGGCAGCGGGACGCGTCTGGGTTATTGGCCTCTGCGGCCTCGAGCAAGTCACTAAGCTCCTCCAAAGAAGCACGACGCTGCAAAGAAAACACGGCAAGGAAGCCATCTGCACCTCTCAAGTAACTTCTGGTAATGGTTCGAAAGCGATTCTGCCCTGCGGTGTCCCACAGCTGCACTTTGAGTCTCAGGCCGTCCTCTGACTTTAGATTTACTATCTTGAAGTCTATGCCGATCGTGTGCGGGATGTGTTCCAGGAAGCCTTCGCGGCCAAAGGCGCGGAGCAGCGCAGTCTTTCCGACTGATTCAGCACCCAGAATCACACACTTTGCCAGGTAGTCATATTGCCCATCCACAGTCCCAGCTGCCTTCCATTCCGTGTACGTGCCTGGGCTTCTTTTGACGAGGTACAGGCAAGCATCCTCCGCAAGGTTGAGATGCTTGAGCTTTGTCTGCCGCTTCAGCACATCAGTGCCGTGAAGCAAAGAAAGTCTTCCTGGGCACGCATCATTTTGCGCGCTCAAGGTCTGAAGCAAAGCACCAATGGATGTTCTGTCTGGGAATTGCTGCTGCATCGCGACTTCACCAGATGGAAAAAGAATTCGGATGTCGACAAGCTGCTCTGGCTTGTCCACATCTTCCTCTGACACGATGCCATTTTCTGACGCATAGGCCAACAGCTGCTCGACCTGCTTCAGCGGCACCGTCTCTGCGATTTGCTTGAGCTGTTGCCGCGCTCCTGCCATGATCGCCTCACGACATGAGAAACATGGTGCCGATGCTAAGTGGCGGAGTTGCGTTGAAAGCCGCTGTTGGCTGGCATGTGTTGTGCGGAACGGTGTCTTTACTCGCTCGACTGCATTCGAAGAGTACATTTGTGTCCCTGCTGTATCAGACAGTTGGCGTTTATCTCTCTACGATTGCAGCCGTAGTTGCTGTAAGCCTTCCCGCATGTAGGGCCATGCCGGCTCCAATCTACAAGCTCAAGCGCGACAGCCTTCCACAGCATCGGTCTTCAAAATTGACGCCTTCCGTAAGATATTAAGACAAGTTTGCGTGACTTTACTGGGAAAGTTCCCGGGAGTGTTGATCTTGGTCTTCCTTGAAGGACAGCCGCAAGCGCACTCCGACCCCTCTCTGTTTACAGCATGCTCCAAGCGAAGCAGGTCTCTAACAAAAGAGGGTCAGGCAAACAACAACCAAGGCTGGGACGCAACACGCGTTTGCGACACTTCACCAGCTTGCACGCAGCAATAGCTCACATAGGCAGAGTCTATTACTCCTGTACAGACAACACAAAAGATTCGCATCTTTGCCAGCCAGCGGACTCATCGCTCTTTGCTGGCAACTGGCAGGGATGTTAGCCACTTGATGAGCTCCTGCATGAAGACACTGGGGGCATCCTCCACCTGTAAGGCACGGGTCTCAAGTGACTCTCTTGAGCTCTTTCGAATGCAGGCAAGCCTTGTCAACGACCACCAGAGTTGCACTTTGGCCAAAGATCTCTTTCATGGTCTCTGCAGAGCTCATGGGGTGGATCGCATCTTCACGCGCATTCACCACGAGGACCTAGGAATTGTGCTTTAAGACTACGTGATCACTGCAACCAACTAGAACTTTGGCGGTTTTCCAAATTTCATGCTGTGGTGCTGGGATCCCTGTTGCCGCTAGTCTCTGCATGTCTTCCCGGGGAGGGAAGTCTGCACGCGCGGCACCAAGCATGACTTCAGCTTTTACAGGATCCGTTTCACGAGCAGACGCCGCCTTTGCTTCGAGGACGCCTCGTCGGGCCTGTCTGCTCGCCCACATTGTTGGGACCATGTAGAGAACAAGTCCACGCACCTTCCGCGGTGAGAGAAGTGCGGCCCAAACAGCCGCTGCAGCACCCATGCTACACCCTCCCAGAATGTAACTCGGATCCCAGGGCTGCTCCGTGTGCGCAGCAGCAACCTGAAGCATGTCCACGCCGAGGCATCGCCAATGAAATTGCTCCGGTCCTCCTCTTTCCCAACCGGTACTGGTGCCGTGGCCCCGAGCGTCGAACAAAACAATGTTGGGCCGGCAATCAGTATCTGGCATCGCCTCGAAGACCTGCATTTGCATGCTGCATACATCAGACATCATCAGACTGTATCTCTCACAGGCTGGTCACCAACGGCAAACTGTCAGTGTAATGGCACCTTCTGCATGTTTGCTGCAGTAGATGTCTCATCGTAGTTGCTCATCCTTGACAAGACCACATGGCTCGGAATTCCGCAACCTGCGAACAAACAGCCGTCAGTCCTTTCGAACAAGCCATGAAGGAAGACGAAAACCGTAGCCCCGCGCTGGGACTGAAAGCTGTCCTCGCCATCTGAATCTTTTGTACATGCCTTGCGGCGTCTCACAGTGCTCTACCAGCAGAATCCTGCGCGGCAAACAGCTTGCTTGGCAGCAGAGTGCCATCCACAGCCCGCACCTTTTGCTCCTTGGGGCCCGTTGGCGGAGCTGGCTCGGACTCGGCTGCCCCCATCACTACAACGCTGAATTCCCTACAGTACGCTCTTGCCTGGCCAGGTACGACCCTCAGCCTGCTCTGCTTTTAGATACCATTTCCAACGCTGTATGCATGTGAAAACGATGGTTGCTTGGGCCAGCCATGCAGCGCCGCAGATTCGACACTGAACCCTTCACCGCGGGTGATGTTTGCTTGCATCAGCAGCTCCACTTCTGATCTATAGTAGATTTTTCTGGTCCATGGCCCCTCACATAGTCAAAATGAAACCGATCGCAACGCATTTACACAAAGCACCGTCACCAGAATCTTACTTGGGTAGAGGTCCAAGTCCGGACGTCAATATACGTCAATAGTTTAGGGTGCCATCCAGCATTCTCGATTGCCAACTGCATCCCTAAGCACGTGGTGCGAAGTGTTTACTGACGCATTAAGAAGCTGCAAGATGAATAGCATGGAAGCACAGAATGCATTCCATGGCATTCTTCAAATAAAGGACTATTTTGCCGCTTGCATGGCTATCAAAGCAGCGCAAGGTTGCACTAAGGACTATTTAGGCCCCGGGGAATGGCTAGTTCTCGGATGCCAAGGAGATCAGGTCGTTTCCAGAGCTATAATTGTAGGTCACCTCTCCATGGGAGCTGCTTTACGCGAGAAAGGGAGGCACACACTCCCCAGACTTGAGAAGTATGGTGTCACTATTGCACCTCGATGTTGCTACTGGCTTAGACTTCCGAATCACATGGCAGCCTCTGCCCTCAACCATGTGGGGATCGGCCGAACAGCCGTGTTCATGCCCCATGAAACGCCAACATGTTACTGACCTGGTCACGATTCAGCTTCTACAGTACACATGAGCGACAATTTCTGTTTGTGCCTGGGCCTTCTACGGTAGTTTGACTCCGCGGGCCCTCATCTCGTTCGCCTTATAATTTGATCTTGTAGCTTACATTGACAAAAAACCAAAATCTCCTTCAGATTCGCCATGTTGGAATATGTGCTGGGCTTGGCTTATCTCGTTCAATCCGTTGCCTCTATCTAGTTCCCAGAGGAATGCTGAACTGAGATGCAGGAAAAACCGACGCGCCTAGCTTCTACTCGCTTACGGAAATGAACGCGGCTGCTCACATGGTTATGTTTTGGGAGGTTTGCAAAACGTGCGCTCTGTCCACAGATACCCTGTGTAACCAGGTATATAACACTTTGGGACGGGCCCATGTGGCACACAGTTGAAATCCCAATCATGAACATCCGGACCACTACTGCCCCGACTGCCCTGCAGAGGGGAGCCCCTTGTAGCAGCCTGCCTGTGCGTCTTTGCAGCCAGGTAAAGGTTCCACAAAAGATGGGGCCATGGCGATGCCTACCCACACCTACCATGGCATGGCGGAACATACAAGCTTCTAAGTCAACGTGGCTCTGAAAGCTATGATGGCAATGTATGTTAACCCATGATGTGCCAAGCTCGCCGGGCCATGCATGAAAAATGGGTTGAGGCAAGCTATGGCAGAGCGTGCGATACCCGGGCTGTTACAATACTTGCTACTATTGCTGACGTGCTAACTGTGTGCCGTCAGTGTAGTTGCCAGCAGCCTAGCACAGCTAGCATTTGAACTTCCCTGAACTTTTGATATTAGCGGCGCATGACTCACCCTGACAAGTACGGCGACTCTTCCGTGCTGAATGGCGCAATTGTGCAGACACTCCAGGCAACGCAAATGACAGCGGCAACGGGGGGCCACACCTCTTAATGTACGGTCTGCAGGTCATCGGAACCTCAAAATTGCGCGTATCAACATCCGACAAGGCAGCTGTGGCATGCTGTGGCAGCATCTGCCGCTGGAAGCTGGGTGCGTTGGCAATGTGTAGGCACCGCCATAGTCTGCCGGCCTTGCGGTAGCTGCTCGCTGCGGGCCAAAATGAAATTGCCAATGCCAGTTATCTGGTTTGTTGATGTGTCGATAGCTGGGCTGGGCTGGGAGGGGATCCTGCTCCTGATGACGCCGCATTTTTGGACCGATCATTCAATCCTCCGTGTTGAGGTCTTTATCAGAGCTGCATTCCTGTTGACGTGTCGCCCTCTCATCCCCCTCTTGTTTATAGCCCTTGTCGGGGGGTTGTCGCACGCGGCCTTTCAGGAGATGCTCAACACTGACCTATGACCTTCGCGCCCCTGGAAGCCCAACTATGAAGCCAGTGCTTTCTTGTCTTGATGCACCCAACGACGTACATAGGTCAGATTTCCTTTGCCGATCCTGGCAGCTGTCTCCAAAGAAATTGCGACACCATAACCATAAAACAAATTCAACAACTCAACATAACTCAACACATGCCTGAGCCCTGGGCCCGGGAGAGGTCTCTCGGGCCTCTCTGGGTCGGCCAGGCATGGAGTACCCCTGCCAAGATGCTGTCTCAACAAGCTCAGGTGGACAACCCTGGCATGCCACAACTTCTGAGGCCAGGCACCGGCATGCGCTTTATGATGCCCCGCGTTGCTGAGACGGTGTCATACGCGGCAGGGCCGGGCGTCCCTGTCCGTGTTCCTACCCACCACACCAAATCCGAAAGCAAGTTGGCAATGGGCACGTCGCAGAATGTACAGTCGACGTAAGCATTTTCGGGTACATGCCTTCATACTGTTGCAAAGCGTCAAGGCAGGCCGGGGGCACCTAACTTCGACGCGCTCTGCGCCGTGATGCTCGGCCTTGCGTGTCTGAGGTCGACGCAGGTAGGCTTGTCATCTATGCCAGCCGAATCCCCTCACCAGCCTTGACGTTGTGTTGGGAAATCGGTGTCCCTTCGGACGGCCTGCTGCAAGTGAAGACACAAACATGTCGCACCGGATGAGCCGGTTTCCGGCTAGCAAGCAGTGCTGCATGTTCGAGGAACGCATGCCAGCATATGCCAGCACTCTGGGCTTCCAACTTTTTGGAGGTGGATCGTACCTTGCCAGCCATCGCTGCAGCGGCTTTGCTCTGTAACAGCCGCAGTGAAAGAGGAGCACTCGCCGGGTCCGGGCGACGACAAAGTCCTGGAACACGACTCAGCCATACCCGACTCCATTTACATCGAAGCTCAAACGAGCAGCTCCTATCCGGAGGAGCAAAGCGGTGGGATGCTGCGAACCTCGCTGACATCTCACGTCTTCCTGCTACTGCAAACAAACCGCCACCAAAGCGGCAGCATCTTAAATTCAGGAATGATATGGAAAGGAGTCCATTTAAGTGGTATGCGCTCGCATGACATGGTCTCTGGGAGCTGTGGCTTTGCGCCAGCGGCTCGTGCAAGGGAGGGCTTGTGCGACTCATATGACCCAGGCCTCAGATCCATATCTCCAAAGCTCAACAGTGCAGCATGGACAAAATTCAGCTTTGCAAATGCAGGTCGGGGCCGGGCCCAACGTCAGATGGCGTTCCCCCGATCCACGCAGGCCTTGTGCTGGCGATGAGCTGCCAAAGGCCAAGACAAACCCTGAATCCAAGGGCCGAGCTGGTTGCCCTTGGCGCTGCTGACAGACGCACTGGGAGACAGACTCCGAGGGCCTGCAACTAACAGGAGCGAGCATCTGGTGCCATGTAGGTTGGGAGAGGGAGGTAGATGACTATTAGGCAGTCCGGAATGTACCTTGAAATGCAGATCCTGGACACGGGGGCGGTGCGGCTGTGCATGTGCTCCATGCTTCAGTGGCACCCCAAAAGTGTCTCTGTAAATTGGTCCATTCTGTCCACAGCGAACGAAACAGCTGGGAGAAAGGCTCGAGACAATCTTCCTTGCCTCGGCGGCCAGGGCATTTCATACCACCCTATACGCACACACGAGATAAAGAGTTCATCTGGAAATGCTTGCTGGGTGTGGCACCGTGGAGGAACCGAAGCCTAATGAGCTTGCTTGCTTGAAGTGGGGAGCCCTCATTGTGCCAGCGCTTGCCCCTATTAGGCCCTCTTGTTCTTACAGCCTGGCCTGGCATCTCGTTGCCGTTGCCACTTTGGGGTCGGCCTTCGGCGGCACACCAAGAAGCCCTGTACCAAACCTCAATTACGACGGCTTAGGTCGTTCCCCTGTACCGTATTGCAACGTATTGCAACGTAAAAGTTACCAATAGTTACCACAACTGGCCAGGATGATCCCTGTCACTCCGCTGCGCGGACCATTGATGAGCCAGCCCTAACTTGAGGGGTACCTTGTGGGAGGCTCCAATTTCCGAAAGGAAGTATAATCTGACAGAAGACCGATGAGGGTTTCCAATTGCGGAAGGGCAGTCTCAGCTGGCTCTACCTGCTTGGAGGGCTTGAGATCCTGTTTTACTACTGCTATCTTTCGAGGGGATGAACCGCAGCTGCTCCAGCCTAGCGGCCTAGCGGAACAAAGCACAAAATCCCAGACACAAGCCTAGATTACCTCGTACGCAAGACACACCAAAGTGAATCAAGAGCAGTCTGTTACAAAGCCACCGGTTGGGAACGGAGGTTGCACTACAGTAACTTGCTGGCAGCCGTATAGGTATATATGTAATCACCTCGCTATGAGGCCAGCAAGGCTTGCACCGGCACAGTACATGCGACAGCATGACGAGTTGGAAGATGTACTGGTAGCAATTACTAGCACATCTACGCTGAATGTTCCCAGCAGTAGCAATACTGTAGTAGTACGCGCATTCCTGCGCGCTGTCACAAGGTCGGCATCCACAGCGCGCCTATAGCAAGTTGCTGGACATGCCTCAGCGTCAGCAGCCATACACAGGGCCGGAGTCTACATAGGGGACTTGACATCAGTGCTGAAACCTTACCTGACACAAACCCAGCATGGGTCGCTCAGCAGCATTGCGATGACTGGAGCACGGCGATCAGGCTTGCAACACGCCCCGGCTCTTTTTCCAAGCCTCTTCGCACGCTATACTATCGGCTCCATAAACAAGAGATTGCCACCACCGCCCCCCTTCACAGAGGGCTTCAACCCACATGAACTCCTGCCGCATAAGCTTTGAAGAGCTCACCGATCTCCTGCCAAAGAAAGCCATAAACAGCAAGTTGGCACTGGCAGCTATAAATACATGCCTTTGCATGCTCAACAGAGCTAGCCAAACAAGTCGAACCAACACTGGATTGAAGATACCGTTGGCCATGGCGAGTCAGACAGGCTCGACAATGACCAACAGCACGATAGCAAAAACAAGCGCAGCAGCAACGACATCGAAAACAACAGCATCAAATGTGGCAGCAACGATGGCAATCCAGGCGGCACCCAGCCTGGACTCGCCTTTCCCGCTCTTTTCCTTACATGAAGCACTACTGGCAAGGATTTGCACAGTTGCCATCTGTCTTCCCCACAGTGCCAAGGGTGCCCTTGCTTCCGACTACTTTTCGGATGTGTATGGACTCCTCCTCTTTCTTCCAATCCACCATCGCTACAATAGTGGTAGCAGAAATGATGCAAGGGCCACTGCAACTGACTACTACGACAACAATGACGAAGCCACCTCCTCCTGCTACTGCGATTCTACCACGAACCCTCCAGTAGGACAACTACTGCTGCAGCTATCACTGCTGCCCCCGTGCGCCAACTACCATCTGAAAAGAGCGGGGAGTCAGAGCGTGTTTAATAGTTCAAAGGCAGAGCATCCGTACATCTTCTGCAGCCGGCCCTCTCTCGCATCCATCAGCTGCGCCTGCAAGAAAACCAGATCAAACGCATGTCGTGTGCTGCTCCGATGCAGCCTGCACACGCACGCATCAAAAAGAGACTTGTGCACGTTGATCTGTAGACCTTCCCTCATTGACAACTTTTGTCTGAAGGTTTCTGAGCGAAGGACTTTGGATGGCGGCTCTCGCACAGTCGGCTTCTGCGGATTTTCTCCGGAAGGCCTGCATGGTTTGGACACCATTTCCCCAAAGATGCATCTTGAATCTGACACAGATGCACCGCACATTGAGCAATGCCAATCTAGACAGCCAACGGTACCGAGGCACTCGTAGCGGAAGCCTGAGACGAAAGAGACTAGGAGCGCGCCATCAAACAACTCAAGCTTCCGCTGCAACGGTCACTTCTTCAACAGAAGTTTGTTGGCATGCAACTGGACTTCGACATGTCTCCCACGACATTAAGTGGAGGGCGCGGGCGATACGAAATGTACAACCCCATCCGTGCCGGCGAGGATCAGTAGACCATGTCCCTCTCAGCCCGTTGAGCCCGGTAGTTCTTGCCGTCTTCCGGCCGGCGACCTTTGTCGCGGCGGTCGCCATAAGAGCGCCGATAGTTTCGGAGCCTTGGAGGTTTTGACTGACGACATAGTAGGCATTGATCACTGTTTGAGATAAGCAGCTGCCATTCCAGGAAGGGAAAGGTTTCCACATGGGCAAACTCACTCTGCTGCCTGCAGCAAGCATGGAGGGAAAGATGTTGTGACCATTCGAGAGGAATCTCTGTCACAACTGCGTGTCGTGACTTTAAATCGAGGGTACATCGAACAAAATACCAGAACATTCACTGCCTGCGGCAATCTTAGGCCTCGCAGCCCGCAGCTCTCCAGGCACTCTAACCAACACCGCGGCCATGTCAATGCTGAGTTGCGGAGGGCTTGTCTTCCGATTCTCTCTTTTGGCCCCTCCTGACCCTCTTCCAGAATCAAATTCTTACATTCATCGTTGTGTACAGCCGCTGCTTGGTATTGACTCTTGCTGGCCACAACTTTTTTCCTCCGTCACCCACAAGCTGGCTTGTGTTGCAAGAGCTTGGCAAAACACGGCACGGGCTCGTGCAGAGATTTGCCCGACCCGTCCCTTGCTGACAATGTCCTTCCTCAAGTTATCTTTTGGTATTGTTGTAGGTATTTGTTGGTTTACAAGGTTCGTCAGAGATCGACAACAGGGCGCAGTGTGTGTCGTGTTTTGTTTGCAAGGCTCATCAGTGACTATTTGGAAGAATCCCCATCGGCGCATACTCTCTGTCTAGGCTAACACTGTTGGGGTTGCCCTTGGAGTTGCAGCTTGCGAAGGGACTGAATTGAAGAACTGCACTGCCGGCCGAGACACGCCCCGAGGATGATGTCGGAGTAGCGCACGCCAGTGGCGTTGCAGTTTGAAGCTACCTGCCAGAGCAGCGTTTATAAGGAAATGGCACTATGATGCTTTTGACCATGTTGCACCTTCACAACGCCACCCTTCTTGACGAAGCAGCGCAAGGCCCTGAAGAACAAGTGCCTGAGCTGTTCAGGCACTGCTACAACAGACTGAAAATATGTTGGGACTCTGCCACCCAGTATCATCAAGTTTTCATGTCGCCAGCCTCAGTACAGGAACCAAGGCCCAGTGGTGGTCAGGTCAGGGTGCTTCACAACTTAGGGCTGTGCGAACAAATGGATGGCCATCAAAGAAACCTTGAATTGCACCTGAAGGCCAAGCCATGTTTGAGTGCCGAATACCGGAGAGCACTGCAACAGTCCAACATGACAGACAGTGTCTCCATGCGAATTAGCCACAAACTATGGCATTGGGACAACAATTTCCGCCTGCGTGCGGGAAGTTGTAGTACACGGCGCCAAACTTCTTCTCCATGCCCTTGAAGCGCGGATCCACTGCAAGCCTGCAATCTCTCCACATCCGATCCGCACAGACTTGTGGAAACAGATGCCGTCCAAAGTCTGGGAAGCCGTCGCTATGCATCCCTGACACAGTCCATCACCTCTCTCTGATTACCCAAATGCTCATCGAGGCAAAGACCTCGTACCAAAAAAAAGAGATCTTCCCAGAACGACGGCACTAGCGCTATCTGTGGAGGCTTGCGCAAGAGTGGGACGCCAATGGACTTAGACCCACAGTGCGTCACAGACATCATGCCTGGTGGCGTCAACATTGTGGAGCACTTCGGACCTGCGAGAACGTTCAACAACGCTTGGCAGAGTCCGCTAGCAGCAGCTGAGCTTCACACATTTTGTCTTCCAAGGATTTAACCGTCTGATCAATCTCAGCATAGCGCCTGGGCTGCAGAGCGTCACGGAGCGAAGATCCGCCCAAAGCCGTGGATGGATGTGGCCTTCCCAGTGCCGGCCAAGCAGCTCTCGGAGGATTTCGATCGTCTCGAAGGTTGTCGCAACCACGCGCCCCACGTGCCCCAGCCCTGCAAAGACACAGCTATCCGCTATCCAGCTACAGCGAAGGCAATGGATGCGGCCTTCTCGGTGCTCAGCAAGCAGCGCCGAGAAGGTCAAATTGGCATCGCCTAAGTGGCACCCGGCACTGGAACTTCAAGAAAACTCGGGAGAGAAACTAAGAGTTTTTTGCGAATGCATTTTTGGGACATCCTGGGCCGCAGGCCCAGGACCAGAGCATCTGCCATGGAGTCGATCAGCTCCAGGCGATTAAACCTAACCATTTGGTCCCTTGGAGCGACTGAGCAAGGCCACAAATTGAGCCTCTGGGCCTGCTCAGGGTGAAGAGGCCGGGAGACTCGGGCATTGCATCCTGCATACCGCGATTTCGCGTGAGTGACAGCAAGGTTGCGGTAACGGTAAGGCCAGCAGGAGGGCAAAGTTGGTGTCCTCTGTCTGCTCGCTGTCCTCTGAGATGACCTGAGCCGCTGCCTCATCTAGTAGTTCTGGGATGGGCCGCTTTCCATCATACTCCTTCATCACATATCCTCAGCAGAGGTGCAGCAAAGCATTTCCTGAACCCGTTGTGGACAGATCCGACATCCAAGCTTCTTAGGTTTTTGTGATTGGCTGAACGAAGGCGCTGCGTGTCATTGTCGCGCAGATTCCACCTGTCACGTAATCCGTTCAGCAAAGCCCGCAAAACCGTCTGAGAACCTATGATTACCAAATGGCTGGCATTCGTGCTTGGCAAAACCGCGTGACACCTTCCAACCGCCCACGGTAAGCCCTCGGGAAGTCCAATTCGTACCAACGGGAAGGTGGCGAATGCAATCATGTGCCAACTGCCTTTGCCTTGCAATGACCGAGCTTTGTGCCATGCTCTTGCTGCACGTGCGTACTCAAAAAACTTTACATGTTCAATTCAATTAGCATAACAGAGCTCTGCAATTGCTAGGCAGAGGCAGTTTGCACGCCCGCAAGCGGTTTCACGCTGAGGCTGTCCAGACATGGTGAGAACCCGCGCCACTGGAGATTTCTGTGGGAGTGCCCTCACTGCGTTTCCAGATCGTTCGCTTGACAGTGTGACCCAACGCGCACTCTCTGTGAGCAAATCCTACATGCGGAGAGCAGCCTCCCGGTCCAGGCTTGCAGTACGTTCACCGTCTCTTTGGAGCACAGCTTCTCCTCTCTTACGAAGAGGAGCTTCTCGTTCACTTGCTCGGCATTGGACTTTGGATCACGACCGTTGTTTCGCGGAGGATTCGCCTGGCAAGGCAACATGATTAGACGTACACTTCAACGCGCATATGTGCGAAACAATCTGGACAGGTTGGCCAACGGCTTCCAGGTGGTCTTTGCCAATCCCTCGACGTCTGCCAGCTCAGCAGTCTGCAGCACGTACCTGTCACAAGGAGGCCTGCGGCCCGCGGCCGCGCTGCTTGCGTTCTTTGCATCTTTCGATCCACTTGATTAATGCTTCCCCTGCCTCACTGCCGGGTCCCAGCTAAGCTTCCAGCGGTCCAGCAGCCGTTGGCGAACGCCTTCCAAAGGCGGCTCCTCCCGGCGCCTCTTCGCGGCAGGCTCGGACTCGAGGCCTTGGCATTTCAAAGCCGAACCGGCTTTCTGCTGCCAAAGGCTGCCAAAGGCTGCCGAGTAGCTCCCGTACTTCTCTGCCAGGACGCGTTTCAAGCTCAAACTGCCTGAGATGGCCAAACAAGCGACGAAATGCCTCCGACTGTCTTGGCTTTCCACGAGCCTTGGACAGCTTCCCGCATGTCTTCCGGAACATCTGACAGCTTCATGTCATCTTCCCTTCCGGGCACGATCTCTTCGTCGCTTTCGCCCTCCAAGCAGTTTGAACTTTCACAATGCAGCAGTTGCGCGGAGGTTGATCCCTGCATGAACCCAAGACTGTTGCACCCTGCATGCAAGACATGCAGCCGCCGCCTGGGCTTGTCTGAAATTTACTCCATGTGATGCCCCAGCGGCGACGCGTAGCACTAGACACCCTAACTCTAGCTACAGACTCCTGGCAGCCTCCATAGCAGTCCACTCAGACGCGTTCCTGCCTGCTTTGGGTCATCGCCTTCACTGCCCAAAGTTCCTGTCTCCGCCTCTGCCAGATCTTTGAGTTCCTCGAACTCTTCTTGTAGCTCCTCAAAGGCTGTAGACACTGCGTGTTCCTAGCGTACTTCACAAAATCCCACACGTGACACATCAGATACAAGATCTCGGTTGGTGCTAGAAGTGATGTCAAGCTCGCGTGAGTGCGGCAGCAACTTACTCCAAGCTGTGGCTGCCCAAGCGCTGGCATTGCATCATCCAGAAATAGATCCGCATCATCAACTGCGATCTCTACCTCGCCGTTGTCGACCTCAAGCTGCCACTCCTGAAAGCAGACACTGCAGACTGGACTGAATTCAACCTCAGGCCAACACACACCACCCCATGTCCTCTTCTCCGACAGACTCCTCCTCTTCGTCCAGGGCAACCCATGGAGCAGGGTCGGCACCGGTCGCCTGCAAGAAGATCTATGTGGCCACACTCGACAGTTAGCATAGCCTGTCCTTGGCTGAGGGGAGCTCCGGCTCTTCCTCAACGACGACTTCAACCTCATTGTCTTGGTGCTGTCTGCAGCATATCTTTCCATGGTCTTTCACGGCCAACATCTGCTTCGTTGATCTTAGATGTGCTTAGTTGCATCCTCGTCCCCGACAGACTCCTTCTCGTCGTCGAGAGCAGCCCATGGGTCGGGATCGGCACTCATTGCATTTCTATACTGGAAGAGGACTTTGGGGTGTGGGCTCTATTTATGCAAGGATTGCTGACTCATACTTGTTCGTTTTGGGGCATGCTGCTGGTGGCAACGATTTGTCGAGCAAGGATCAGAAGTTGAGATAAGCTGGTGAGCCCGAAACAGAACAAGCTTTCCGGCTGGTCTCAAGTCCGAAAATTTGTCGCATCGACGCGCGTGACACGCATGCTTCCTAAGTTCGGAACATGGAGCCCGGCTTGGACTCGTAGTCGCCAGGCCTGACGATGGAAGAAGGCAAGCTGGCGCAAGTATGTGGAACTGAGACCCCAGCCCTGGCGTAGACTCCGGGGTCTCAAAGCGCCCTGTTGCGGTGGAGCAGCCAAACGGCCAAGACGCCTGTGTCGAGGGACGCCTGCGGGCGGCTCAACAGCAACCTTGGAGTCGTCCAAACCCGCCCAGATTCACTCTTTTCCCGTCTTTTCCCGCCATTCTTTGACAGAATCCAATACAGCCGCTAGCGATGCTCGCCGGCTCCTAGGCAGAGATTGCAAGCTCTAGGCAGGCAAGCAAGCAAGTCCCGCTTTCAGGAAAATTGTCATGCAGTGGAAGAAAAAACCAACATGTTCGCAAAGTTGCGCAGCGTGCAGCTGGGGCACTCTTCTACGGCTAGACGTTGTTCCTCGCGCAAGATTTGCATAAATCGCGCGTCAAATCGATGAGACCAGCATCGGGACATATCTTCAAGCTGGTTTTCTGCATGAGCTTGGAGTAGGTCTTCCTGAACATGGATTTGCCACTGATGCATGGCCCTGCCCATCCCCATCATCCACACCAACCCAAACAGGGCCCAAAGTTGCATCCAAGTTTCTACTACCAAGACGTATCTCTGCCGCACCTCTTTGGCCATAGTTGCTATGAACACCTCCATGGTGACTTGGCCTGCACTGAGCTCAATGAAAAACATTGACCACGCGAGCATGGCGGGTCAGCGCATTTGTTTTTAGACAAGTTTCCATTGAACGGATCCTCCAACCGTAGGCCAATCTCCTCCCAACATCTCGAACATCTGCAGATTGATGCATGGCCATGCATTTCAAAGTTTCACGAGGTTTGTCCGTGTCCGGGGATGTATTGATTGCGCGAACGAACGACTATCCTATGCTTTGCGACGAGCATATGCTTTGACTAGGCAAAACCATGCGATAACCCAGAGGTCTGCGAATGCCCGGCCAAGGCCAGCGATTGCCTCACATCCTTCTGGGCTAGTGTTTTCCTTTACTGGTCTGCGAGAAACTCGAAGACACAAACCTCTATCTAGCTCTAACCTTGCGAAAATCCAACCCCTGGCACCAGGTCCTGTATTCCAAGAAGGCCCCAGGAAGCAATTAGCTCCTTTTTTGCAGGTTGGAGGAGGGCTTTGCGCAACACAACGCATTATGCAAAAGCAAACTGAATAGAAGCTAAGCGCTGATTTGCCACAGCATTGTTCAAGAAGCTGGGCATGGGCAAGGCACAATCAGCACCGTCAGCCAGCCGGTCTCTGGAGCGAGGGCCAATGGTAACGTCAGCAACCAAACCGCCAAAAAGCGCCCAGTATGCCGGACCTGCAGAGGTGAATATTCTTCCCTCATAAACCAATACTCAGGATGAAAGGCAGGCGGGGAACGTAGCTTTGCGGCACTGGTGTTTGTACGACGCTCTCGCAGGGGCTGACAAGGTCCGAGAGCTGCTCCACATATTTCAGAAGCACATTCCTCTCCTCGCACGCTTGAAGCATTGCTTGCCCCTGCCCCTCGACACTCAAACATGTTCAGATACATGCTAATTCGCAGCTTCGCTCCGACAACTCCAGGAGACGCAGGCTGGAGACGCGAGAATGCACACGATCAAGCAGCGCCATTGGCTTGCTGACGTCGTCGCGCCTAATGTTGAGGAGCTTTGTGCGTCTGTTCTCCAGGTGTTCCCGCAACACTTCTGGGAACAGGCAGATGTGCTGCGCAAGCTCGTAGTGCGTCTCCTCATGCTTTGCAAGCAATGGCCAGGTAATCCGGTCCAAGTGCAAGCCGCAAAACAGTATGCTATGGCACTCATTGTACGCAAGACTAAGAACCTAAGAAGGCACTCAACTGGCACCCTTGTTAGACAACGCTTCCTAACACCTGGACGAGATGCTCGAGGGACGCGTGCGTCATGGTAGAACAATGCACGCGATAGGCTTCTGCAGACGCTGGAGATTTTGCCCCAGTTCGTAACGGCTTCGTTGAATCTTGCAATGGACTGCTGTGTGCGGAACGTAAGGAGCAAACCAAGCGGGGTGACCAGAAACTGGTTGAGCCTTTCATGACAGAAGCCACCAAGTGCAAAGCTCAAGAAGTGAGGATACGTGAGGACTCTGGAGTGAGCTAAGCCCGGTTGACGGAGAGGTGCCTCCAAGCAGATTCTGGAAGTGCATGATGACACTTGGAGATTGCCGCGCAGCAGGCGGCCCACGCTGTGCCTGAGCATTTCTTACCCCACTATGTCAACAGCTAGCAGCTACAGCCACGTAGCAGATATGTAGCCTTTGACTGTGCAACTTGCTGCTTGGTTGCACACGGCAACTGGCCTCGCCACTTGATGCAAAGTCCTGCTGGACACCACCTTGGCGGACATTTGATGAACAGGATTGAGCAGACAAACCAGCAGAGGCTGCCTATTCTCATCATTCAGCTAGGCCACTCGGAGCAGTACCAAAAAGATGTCAGTGCTGCGGAAGCGTTCTTGAACCGGAATCGGCAATGCCTGCCCGCCTCTTTCTTGAATGACCCTGTCGTGCTTCAGCCCGAATCGCTGTATCCCCACTTCCCTGGTCAGTTGAAATCAGGAAGAAAGGAAGGATTCACATAGCAAGGAATGATTTACATTGAGAAAGTCTGGCCTCTCCAGGACACCCTCAGCACTGCTGATGACATCCGGATCGACTCGAAGGCTCTTTGCTTGCGCCAGGGCTTCTTCGATGACTTGCGGGTTTCTGGACTGTTCGGCCTCGGGGGCTCTCGTTGCGTTTGAAGGAAAGCCTTTCCGAACCCTACCATCACACGCGTGCCTCTCGCAAGCGATCGATGGCGGAGACTTTGCCCCTGGCCGCAGAGCAGGAAGACCCAGGAAAACAGGAAAACATCACTATTTATTGAAGATGACAAAAGGAAGAGGTAAGTCAAAAAGCACAAGGCCCGGGCCTGGCAACCTCGAGCGCTGGGTGTTTTAGTTGCCGAAGCTCGGCTTCTTCGATGGCGGTGCGCAGCGAGGCCCGTGTGTAAGCCTCCGTGAGCTCCCGCACCAGCACGAGGTCAGTGAGTTTATTTCGGACCTTCTCCAGCTCCTCACCACCGATCTGTGCGGCGCGCGCCTCCTTGAGGACCTCCCGAACCTCAGCCTCATCCTCGCTGTCCACCATGGTTTGCAGTTTACGCCGCAAACGCTCTGAGGTCAGCTGACTGAGCGTTTCAATCGCCTTCTCCAGATCCTGGGGCAAAACGTTGGCTTCTCGTGCCTGCTCGATAGCCTTCCTGAGCTGGGTCTCGTTTCCACTGCTCATGGCTTCTTCCACCTGCTCCAACTCGCGCTCCAGGACGATCTGGCTTAGTGTGGCCTGGCCCTCTGCGACTTGCTCTTGAATCTCCATACGCAAGACTTCGTCGGACGGCAGTTCCATCTTGCGCAGCTCGGAGAGGACGTTCCGAAGCTCTGACTCGTCCCTTGTGTTGGAGGCATTCCTTAGCCAGGCCAGCTTCTTGGACACGATCATGGAGGCCAAAGCGTCCTGGGCGCTGTCGATTTCCATAGCTGGCACTTCCTGACGGCGCGCTTCGCGAATGGCCTCCCGTAGCTCGGCTTCGTTGCCCTGAGTGGCCAGGCGCAAATTCGCCACTTGGCGATCCAGGATCAGGCGCGTCAGGACTGCCTGCGCTGCTTCCACCTCCTCCGCGGGCAAGTCGGCCTTGCGAGCCTCGGCGATGGCGTCCCGAAGCTGGTCCTCTTCTTGAAGCTCCGCGGCATCTTGAAGGTACTTCGAGATCCTAGCCTGGGCCTTCTGTCTCAATGTCTCCTTTGCCTTGTCGATGACCTGCTCTGACAAGCCGACCTTGCGCGCCTCCGCGATTGCACCCTTGAGCTCGGACTCGTCAGAATCCATTGCTAGCTCCAGCTGTCGCTCTGAGCGACCTTGGTGTCACTCATCTCTCTTGTGGCACAAAATTGAGGACTAGTTCAAATTGCAGGATAAGGTCAAGTTCTCCCAGCCAAAGGGCGTTGCACAAGCGCAGTGAGAGCGGTCTGGGCCTTGTCAACCTCCTCACTAGGAAGCTCCAATTGCTTGGCCTCCACGATCGCCTTGCAAACTTGAAGAACGGTCTATTAGGCCCAGCAAATTCCAGCAACATGGCAAAGCTCTACTTAAGTAGCTGTGGCAAACGGAGCTCGCCAAAAGCACATGCCAAGTCTATGTCTGGTCGGCCCTGTTGCCCGACTTTACGGCTTTCATCAGCCTCGCGGAGGAGCTCCTCATCCTCGCTCGCTGCCGCCTCGCGTAGCTCTGTCAGGTCGCGCTGCAGTACCAGCGCGGAGAGCGCGTCGTTGGCCAGCTCGAGCTCGTCTGCTGGCAGCCCATCCTTGCGAGCCTCCGTGATCGCGGCCCTGAGCTGGTCCTCGGCCGGCCACAAATGCCGACATCTCCCTTAAAAATTCCCATGCCTTTCACATGCGCGCCTCATCATTGCTGCCTGCGGCATTTCGCAAGCGCTTCAACTTGCGTGCCAGCACAAGGGTGTTCAGCTCCTCTTGAGCACGCGAGCCTCAGAGCACCGGCATGCGAGCAACACAAATGCCTGAATGCTACATGAGTGAATGGAAGCCATGCAAGCCCGGCGGCACTCGTCCTCAGGCAGGTCCAGCGCCCTGGCTTGGCTCAAGGCCTCTCGCAGCTGGTCCTGCATGCAAGAAATGAGTGCAGAAAATATCCCCATCCAGCCCTGTGAGTGGACCAACTGGAGACTTCGTCATGGTTCAGCCTGCCCTCCAGGTGTCCTCATCGCCGCTTGAGATTGCATCCTGCAGCTGCTTGAGCTCCTGCAATACAAAGGTGGAGTCCACGAGTTTATGAGTTTGGGTACGCAACGTCTGTCAACAACAAGCGCAGCGGCCTTTTCCAAGAAGATATCTTTCAGAGTGGCCTGGGCCTGTCCTCAGCCATACTTCTTGTGGAAAGGAGACAAAAGAAAAAGCTCGGAGCATCTTGGAGCCACATTCGCCAAGCAGGGCCAAGCAGCCGAGGATGGCATTGACCCTGGCAACTTCCTCGACGTCATCCGGCAAAACCGCCTTCCGGGCTGCCGCCACGGCCTCCCGCAGCTGGCCCTCGCCTCTGTCGTCGATGGCCTTCTGCAACAAGTCCACCCGCCTCCTCAGCGTTAGCCTCAGGCAGTGGTGGCAGCGACCCCTTTCTAGTTGCAGTACTTCTTTGGAAGCTGATGCCCCGATGAGATTGCCCCTTGAGCACGTAGCATCTGCAAGAACTTCCGTGCTTCGTCAAGTTCCTGCATGGGGACGTCGGCCTGGCGCGTGCCAAAGACATCGAAAGAGCGATCCCTCCTAAATGTGTTTGCATCAATGCGTCATCAGCAGGGCAACGAGCACATGTCAGACCATTGCAGCCGACCTTGCTGGCGTCGCTGATGGCATCCCGTAGCTGGATTTCATCCGCGCTGTCCATGGCATCGCTCCTGAGCAAAGTCAGCTAACAGCGTCGGAATCTCACACTGCTCTTCATAGCTCTTCAGCTCTTCACTGCTAACGAACTGAAGCCTGCGTTTATTTTGCCAAATGGCAGTGCTTTGCGCTCGCGAGCAAGAATCAGCTCGTTCAAAGCGTCCTTGCCACAAGCAAACAATGCTGAGGAGGCATCAACGCACGGGACGCTGAAGTGCCTGCGCTTTGTCGACGTCATTCGATGGGAGATCTGCGAGGCGTGCCTGACTGTGACTGCAAACTTGGAAGGGTTTGTGCCCTTAATTGCAGGCTTTCTTGTAAGAACCTCGGATCCCACCTCTTTGATGGCATTGCGTAGCTGGGTCTCATCCTCTCCAGCAGTTGCGCTGCGAAGCATCTTCAGCTCACGCTCCTGAACCTTGGGAAATTTGCGCGGACAGCATCATCTATCGGCTTACAGGGTTTTAAGCACAAGGAGCCATTTCGGTCAGAGCTTTCTCTGCCTCTCGGAGCTTGGGCGGAGGAAGCTCTGCCTCTCGGGCCGCCTGTGATGGTCATGAAGCAATTTCAACCTGTTCAACGCGCACGTTCCACCCGCTTTACCAAGTGCTGTGCGGAGTGGGAGTTCCTTTTTTGTGCGCTTGATTCTCCTCATTCAATCTTAGCACGAGAGTACCTTCAGGCCCTGTTGCGCATGGCGCCGAAGAGATGCTGGCCTTGATAGCATCCCGCAGCTCGGCCTCATCGCCACTCCGGATAACCTGGGTCCAAGGTCACATGTCACTCCTCTCACACTTGCTACTTCCGGCAAGATGTCGTTGTGCTTCCTGTGAGCTGCCAAGCGCAGCCATCCCCACGCCACATTTAAGACTCAGTCACCCAATACCCTCCAGGCGCCTGGTTCAGGTTCTTCATCGCACGCTTCACCACGATCGTGTTTAAGGCCACCTCTGCCTGGACAAGGCTCTCGACGAGGGCGTTGGGCTCCTTGACTTCAGGCTCAGCATCCTGAGACACGCCACGAGCTTCAAAGGAGAGCTTGCCAACTTTTCACACGGCATGGTCGGAGGAGCGGTCCTGGCGTACTTCCTCCAGAGCTTTGCGAAGCTTGCTCTCATCAGCACTTTCTCGAGCATCTTCCAATTGTCGCAACTTGTCGTCCACTGTACCTTACTGTAGCTGTGCTGCATGTCTCATGGCCGGTAAGATTCGCTTGCGCCCCAAATCTGAAAAAGAGTTGAGGATGGGATCGCTTGCGTACAGTAGCTTCCTGGTAAGATTCAGCATCAATCCGGCTTGCGCTTAATGCTTACGGCAGGGCACGGCTGAACCATGCAAACAAGTCTCGTGCGGTGGCAACCTTGGGCGCCTTTATCCAGAGTCGCTGAAGCTTCTCCTGCTTGTTGCTCGCAGAGTTTGCAGTATCAGGACAATGATGTGAAAGCAGCACAGGGTTTGCGCCAATAAAGTCTGCTCGCCACAGCCCGCCTTCCAACTGCGCCACCTGCGCTGGGTCGCGCTTCGAAGGGCAACAGCGGCAGCGCCAGGGCATATTCGCAGCTGGTTTTCGTGTCCTTGTGAGCTAAGGAGATGGGCCAGCTAGATCAAGGATTGGCTCGGCTAGGCCAGGCAATTTGTATATGATTTGAACCCAGCAGCGATGCCCATCAGCAATCGGCTGGGCTGACTGTGCGATCCGAGCGTGGCACGGTCGCGAGCATGGCTGGCTGTTCGCCTGCATTCTGTTCAAGCTGTCTGCCTTGCATATTCAATGCAGGATGGCATACAAGTCGAATCATTTGTACCCAAGCAACAGGCCCTCCCTCACAGGGACCAGAAATGCAGAGTGACGTGCAGTATGTCATTTCTAGCGGAAAGAAGCTTTACAAGCAGTGGTGAGCCTGCGTTCGGTAGACAGCCGGCGTTCCACCAGCTCCCAAAAACATTTCCCATGGCGAACGGCAAAAGAAACAGGCTGATACCAAGCCAGTGCTGGGTGCATACTGGGGGGGCTTTGTGGGCTTTAAAGCACAAGAATTCTCGTTGCATGGAGGCAAGCATCCATCTTTGACGGGATCAGTGCGAGAAGGTCCATCATCTTCCATCTACGCGATCTGCAGAAAAACAAGTGGCTGCGGTGTCAGCTCCATCCAAGCTTCTGACAAGAGCATCGGAATGGCTCGGGGAGCAGGCACCGCCCCAAATATCCAGCTTCGTAAGCACCAGGTCCAGGCGTGTCCAGCCCTGCGGGGACACGAAGCTGGCTGCTGGATTCAAATTACTGTCATTTGTAATCAGCTCTCATATCCTCAAGCCAGCGCTGACCATAGCAAACGTGGTTGTATGTGATTAGGGTAATGACAATCCTGGAGGTGCACCCCCACTACATCAGGGCCTCGGACTGGCATCCGACCTCGAGGGGACACCTGTCATGATCTCAAAGCTCTGCCCGTTGCAGTCTTCTTGCTACCTCTCGGATCATCCCCTGAACTCCTCCTATTGCGGTGATAGACCACACGGCACCCAAAGCTGTGGTCCAACCAGTCAGGCTTCTACAGCACAACTCTGCAGCCGGCCTGGCTGCTCACGCCTGGCACGTTCCGAAGGAAAGAACATAAGGCTCGGTGCGGCTAAGTTCATGTCTACTAGGGACCGGACTCGCTTCCTTTACGGCTCCTGAAGCATTCCCAAGCTCGAAATATCCTACCGCAACTTGATTTTGTGCCAGCGGACTGAGGCTTCTCGCCAGCTCTACAAAATGGAATGGATGCATAATGATGCATGGATACGATCTTCCATACTTCAGGCGGACGCTGTGTGCAATTCTGTGCCAAAGACTTCTGTAAACTGCAGAGCCTCTCGGAGTGGCCGGAGAAGTGCGCAACCCGGCGGTGCCTGGGAAAATTAGGTTGCCTCTGCTGGTTGGGCTCAAATGTCAGATATTGCTGAGCAGGTTGCCGAAGGAGAACTTAGGTCCTGCCTGTTACCACACTTGTTGTTGGCTTTTCAACAACAAACATACGGTGCCAGCAGCGTGCCTTAATCGTGGACACTGTGGCCATGGCAGGGTACGAACCTGAAATCTAAAATCAACACTGCAACACCTGACCTGTCTTACAACAAGGGCTTGCACGTGCTGTCACACGTGCCTGCGCGGCCGGTGCACGTTTCGTGTAGCCTTCATGCCGAAGAGGCCTCCCTTTACGCTCAGAGACCCTGGTATTCAGGATAGAGGATTAGAGCCGCCTTCGCAGCTGAGGGCTTCATGGGCCCATAAGGCCCACAAAGCCCATGCCCAGCTCAGAAATGACCCAAGCGGTCATTTCCTGTGAGCTTCAAGGCCAGCAGAAGTCTGTCTGCATGCCCCATCTGATGCTACTAGGTACTGCTTATCTGAATGACGTTCAGCTGGCTGCTAGCGAGTGTGCCTAAAGACACTCTAAGCGGCGCTAAACCAAAAGGTTCAGAAGGTCACTGCCACAGCCACCCTGGAAGACCTCACCTCAAGGCCCGACGATCGTGAGCTGGTGGGGAGCGGCAGTGCTACGGCCTTCTGGATGGCAGCTTGAAAATCAGGAGCCCCAAGACTGAATTCAAATGAGAGCTCCCATGCAAACTGGGGATGAAAAGCTTTAGCACACGCCAGTGGCTCCTTCGAGGCACTGCTGGTGCGACAGCACATCACTCTGCTTTACACGACAATGGCCGCGACAGCATGCTCCTTGGCCTTCACAATGGGATAGGAGGGCTGGTCCTTGATGCCGCACTCGCCGTCTTTGGGCACACCACGCTCGATTCTCACGTAGCCATTTTCGCCCCACGAACCTCCCCATGAGTTCTTCACCTCACGAGGAAGAGTCTCAGGGAGGCTACTGAGGCTACAACTTGCTGTATGCTACACTGCCTATGAATCCTTTCGCCTTCCAGTAATCCACGCCGTTGTCTGTGCCGTAGCCCACAACCAGCACACCATGATCCAGCTTCTTGCCACACTTCTTCGTCAAGACACCTCCCTGGTACAGCTGGAAGGCCATCTGGTCAGCTTCGATGGCAACCGACACTGGCTGCTCGGAAACGGCTTCCATCAAGGCGTTTGTGTCCTGGGGTGTCACATCCTTAAAGCCCACGATGGAGCCCTTTGGGACTGCAACCGTACAGTTCGTCTCGTGGCACTGTCCTTGCTTAGCCTTGTACGGGTAGCTTGCTTCGGTGCAAACATCGTACTTCTCCAGGTACTCAAAAGCGAGATCCATGGAGCCACCATTGCAGCCCATGTTGCCGTTTTTTGCACAGTCCACAAGCTGCTGCTCGCTCAAAGAGACCAGCTTGCCAGTGGCAATTTTCCAGGCACCCTCCAGCGCTCCCGTGGTCGAAAAAGACCAGCACGATCCGCATTTCGCCTGATCCTTTGGGTTGGTGACTGCGCCCTTGCTCACCCAGTCCACACTCTTGGGCAACTCTGAGCCGCTGTACCTCAATGCGTCACGGATGATTTAGGAAAAAGACCTTCAGAAATCCTAGTCGTGGCTGGTCATCAGAAGCGGTGAGGGCTTGCAGACATGGCGCGGGTCCCTGCCCAGGTAAGGCAAACCAGACCATGGTCGGCTTTCAGCAGAGAGCCCAAAGTGGCTGGAAGCGAATTCCTCCGGCTCCATGTCAGCGAACTCGTTGATGCCCAGCTTGAAGGCATGGCCCTCTGCGTTGTGGGCCTCGATGCGGGCAAAGTTCTTTGCAAAGGTGGCAAAGCGAGTTGCGCGTTCGGCGGCCGTGGCGTACGTCCTCAGCTCTTCACTGTAGCGGACGCACAAGACTTGCTAGCAGTATGCGGCTGAGGCTCTTCTCAAATTTTGTGACGAATTGCTCGAACTCTTTTTCAAGATGTGGCAGGTCTGCCCGAACGGAACAAAGAGTGGCCCCAATCACAATGATCCCAGTACCTGAGCATGAGCAGGCAAGTGTAGACTTGAAACATCTCATGCCAATCTGTGGTTTCCGCTGAGATCAAGAGGCTGCTAGTCCTAGCTCAGCAGACCTGGGAAATTCCCTGCAGCCTTTGCAAATTTGACCATGCAGCTGCAGGCAAGATACGTAAACTCGGCATGCTGGAAACTTGCGGACGTTTTGCAGAGTTTTACACAAGTCACACACCAAACTTGAGCCTGCATAGCATGCACCCACAGATTGAAGTCTTGCTGAGCTAGCTCGCTTAGCTGGGCTGCGCTTAGGACATGATTTGAGATTTGGTGACTGCAAGGCTGGCAATGGCCTCCATCCTGGCTGGCCCGCGGCATTTGCCCAACACCTACATCAAAAGCGCCCAGCAACAGGCTCTGCGCAACTCAGACAAAAGAATGTCACTTAGCATGATGGAGCAGATCTTGTAGGTGGCAGATGAATGAACTACCGTCAAGGAAGGACGATCTCGCCTCGCGCGGAGGTGCTAGCAAAGCTTGATGCTGAAAGGCTGCAGGAGAACCACCACAAGGTGCTTGAAGCAGAGCTCCAGGTCTTGCACGGCCTTGTAGAGGCATGACAAGGTCAGCGATGCAGGAAGGGCAAACGCAGGCACGCTGCGGGAAAAAGCAATCCTTTATTCTAAGTCTATAGGGCATGCGATTTCTCTTTGCTGCAGGGAATAGGAAGCTCGACCTCACAGAGCGCACGGCGTTTTGCAAATGCGCCTGCACGCGCATATTGCCAGCCTGACTTCGTAGAGTTCAACACAGTCACACCTGCCTGCATTTATCGGATGACCCATGCCTTCATCTGCAGACAATGTGCTGCTAGAACTATAGGACATTCAAGTGCTACCACCAAGAC
>CAJNIZ010045580.1:21915-32353 GCA_905231905.1 Symbiodinium pilosum | reverse complement strand
TACCCCCCTCCCCCCGCGTTTTGGGGCTGTAAGGGAGAAAGGAAGAGGGTTTTCACCCTCTCCGCCTTCGGCAACCATCCAACACGCCCCCCAAGGTCGGCGGACCTAAACCCATAAACCCTAAAATCCAAATGGTTGGGCGAGCTGAATTGGCCGACCTGTGTTGGAGGAGACGGATTAGGCTTTATGGCGTTCGTCAGGAAATTCTGAGAACCCTAGCTCCACCTAAACCCCAAACGTATGTAAAATAATAGCCCTAAACCCAGAATAATGGCCATACATGCCATTATTTTATATACTTTTGGGGCTTAGGTAAACCCTACACCTTGCAACGGGAAGCAGCCAAAGGCATAAGATGCATCTGCCTACCGGCCTACTACTTCGACTTGACTGGGTTGCTCTGAAGGAGCTTACATTAAGTTACCACAAGGTGTGTGTGTATATATATATATACACAACTAATTTGGTTCCCCCAATATAAGGACTTAAATCAAGTTCCTTGACAGCAGCCCAGTTGATTTCTGCGCCAGGTTTGTCTATAATGATATCGCGCCTTTCCGCAGCTTGTCGGCAGAGGACATGGTGCAAGGTCATGGTTGGGCGATTGGGGGCTTGAGGTTTGGGCTCGCTTGCTTATGGGTTTGGGTTTCAGGGTCCGTAACAACTACAAGAATCTTCTCTTATGACCCGCACGTACTTTCAGTATACCATACCTCCCCAGACCTATTCTGATCATCTAGGCTCCTGTTACAGGATGAGGCTCGCTAGTTAGAATTATACTTATAAGACATAAGACCTTTAGTTCTAACTCATGGAATAGTTAGCCATAATTCTCTAAACCCAGAACCCTCAGAACCCGCCTTACAACTAGGCCCCCTCCCCGTGTAGCTGCAATCCCTATCTGCTGCCATCCTATCAAGTGCTGTCGAAAACACATTCTCGTACAGAAGGGGCAGTTGGGAATGCACTTCCTTGAACGGGGGGGGGGTCCTAACCAACCAGGGAGCAAATTGTGGGGACAGGTATTTCAACTACCACTTAGAAGAATTTATCATTGACAGTCAGTTGCCCGAAGGGTCCAAGGACTCAGATATGCTGCTTTCAGGTACTAGACACTATAATTAGATTACCCTAAAGGTCCAAGGAGTCAAAAAGTTGGGTACTAGGGCCCAAATTCTAGAATCTGGATGGTATTTGGGGCCTAAAGCCTTGTTATTTGGGTCCTTGGACCCTTCCGGTTCTATATGAGCTCGTGGATCCTTAAGATTGTGGTGGACCTTGCATTCTTACAGCAGAACGAAGCATTTAGATCATCAGGATCCTTACCCCACAAGCCCTAAACCCTTTAGCCCCCCTTAAGTAGATAGAATAGAGGGTCAAGGGCTTAGGATTTAGGGTTTAGGGTTTAGAGTTTATAGACCCCCTTTAAGCAGGTAGAATATGAGGTATATGGGGATGTTATCCTAAATCATCCAGCTTCCAAGGTGCCCGCAGCTTGTTGACCCTGAACGGGTTTAGGGTTTAGGGTTGAACCCTGTTCCGTAAAACCCTGTTGAATACGTCAGCTTTGTGCTTGCTATTGTTGACTGTGCTCCTCTAGGGTGGTTCGTGTACGATAACACCCTAAACTTTAAACCCAAAACTTACAAAACCCTAAACCAACAAAAACCCTAAACCTTAAACCCTAAACCAACAAAACCGCAAACCTTAAACCCTAAACCAACAAAACTCTAAACGTTAAACCCTAAACCAACAAAACCTCAAACCTTCAACCCTAAACCAACAAAAACCTCAAACCCAAAACTTACAGAACCCTGAACCTCAAACCCAGAACTTGCAACACCCTAAACCTTAAACCCTAAACCAACAAAACCCTAAACCTTAAACACTAAACAAACAAAACCTCAAACCTTAAACCCTCAACCAACAAAACCCTAAACCTTAAACACATCATTTGGTCCCCCACCTTGTCAAATTGAGATCCTGCGGCTATACTTGCTTACTTAATGGAGGAACTTTCACCTTTTCGCGCTTGCTTTTGGGTCTCTATAATAATGTTTGAACTTTTTTGGCCCCGGTTATTGGGGAAGAGAGAACATGGCGAGAATGTCGGAGTCCTCAGTTTGGGCTTGCTCTTGCTCAAATCCAAAAGGGTTTAGGGTTTAGGGTCCATGCAAGTATGTGGCATATACTTAGATCCCAAAGGGTTTTCAATAAGATTACTTTAGGGCCCAAGCATAAAGATATAGAGCTGCATGGACCTTTTGAGTGTTATTGAACGGCTGCTAAACCGAGGTATAGCCGGGGAGCTCATCTTTGGCATTGTCAGCAGATTCCTCCGAACGCCAAAGAATGCATAGCCAGGAACCAGGAGGTAGTTTCTCAAAAATGGTGGGGGGGGTTAGGGTGGGTTTAGGGTTTAGGGTTGGGAGGGTCCCCCTACGGGGATGGGGCTCCTGGTTATGATTTGGGTTCTTCGTGGGGATGCATACGGTTGTATGTTCTATAAATTATAGTTATAGGGCCTATAAGTACAGTCAGGACCCACCCTGTAGGTAGCCTAGGTTATGCGGGAATTTGAAAGGAATTACCTGTGCCTTTCCAGGAGTCTATTGGGGCAGTTTTGAGAAACTACCAAATAGGGTCCCATTGCGAGTCTCACTTGAACCTGTGTACTCTTCCCATTGTTTTAGGCTACCTAAATTTGTATAAAGAATACTAGACATTAAGTTTGGCATCCTAAACAGGGTTGTGTATAGGTAGCGTCCAAGGATTCAGACATATCTTCTTTGACTTTCTGATAAGAAAAAAGACTAGGTGGGGTTGGCTTACGAAGCAAACGTTTAATGTTTCGACTCTACGGTCTTTGGGCGTCACACCCTGAAGCCCCAAAGCATAAAATCTTGGCGCTGCTGTAGAAACACTACTATTTGGAGGGATCTCAAAAAACTATAATCTTTAGGATTTAGGGTTTAGGGCCCCAGACAGGCATTTTTATAGCTTAGGTGCCTGGGCTAGTCACATCAGGCATGTGATAGGTTTTAACGTCTAGTGTATTTCAGGCTTTCGAAATGTTCTGCTAAGACTGGCCAAGGGAAGCTGGAGCTCTGCGTGCTACCTTTTGCCTCTTTTGCCCCAGGGCTCCAGTCACCACAGTAATGGGTTCTGGGTTCTGTATACCCTACAGTTAAATTTAGATAGCCCAGTAACCTGCTATTTAGGTAACTGGGAGCCCTAGGGTTAGATTACTTGGGGGGTCGGGGGGACTTAATAAGTAGGTTAATAACCCCTATAACCCATATAGTAACCCTAATTATCCCCATTATTAACCTACTTACTAAGTCCCCCTGACCCTCCAAGGACTGCTTGCTAGTTATTGAGTGTAGCAATGAAATAGACCGTCTCCTTAAGGCTGAAATTGGGTCCACACATTAGCTACTGTCAATAATAGGCTTACTAAGGGGCTCTTAGCAATGGACATGGGGGTCCTGTTTGTAGTTTAGTATAATCCCTAATAGAGTCCGTGATAAGGAACCCATGTCCATCAAATTATGTAAGAAACATACCTTAAACCCTCAGCCCTACAGCTACACCCTACACCCTAACACCTTAAAAGTCTGTAGGAAATATATCCTAACCCCCCCCGATATTATGAAGGATATCTTGGCAGTAGCTCATATGTACAACCTCATTAGTGCAACCCTGCAAACTTTGACGGAAAGTGAGGTGGTTTAGGGCTTAGGGTTTAGGGTTTTGGGCTGAGGAGAAGGTAGAGAAACACCATGTCCTTGCCCAGATCAGAAGAGCAGTGTGGCTCGAGAGCAATGGGATCCGGGAATTCAAGTCTGATCGCAGCCCCTACCTGAAGTCTCTTTTCCTGGGCAGGAGTTGGCTTGATCAACCACACCCTGAACCCCAAAAGCATGTAGAACAGTTGCCTTTTTGGCTATTTGTAGTGGTGTTGGGCTATTATTTTACCTACTTTTGCTTTGGGTTCCAGGACCCCGTGAATAGCCTCAGATAAAGACAGCCGAGCTTTTGGTCGAATCAGGATATGGCAGGTTGCCAAACAGTGGTATTCTTCCCGAGCTCCAGTCGAGTACAGTGCATGCCCAGACCTTTGCCGGGATCTAGAAAGTAGATCTCCCTAAACGATTCCTAGAAATTAGCCAATAGTAGTATTTGGTACCAAAATGGGGGTTCTACTTTCTAGATCCCCAAAGCCTAATCCGCCCTAAATCCTAGACCCTACATCCTAAACCCTAAACCCCTAGATCCTCCAAGTGTCTGGGTAATATGTAGGAATGTAGGGCCCCCGCATGGGACCAGCTGTTGGTAGCTCTCCCCTGTAGAATTGGCAGGGTTTAGGGTTTAGAGTTAGGATTAAGGGTTTAAAGTTTAGGGTTGAGAGCTGGAGTCCCAAAGCTGCCAGGCCTTGGGCCTAAGGTAAACCCTCAACCCCAAACTTTTGCAAACCAACGCCTTTCTTCCCAGCTCACGCACGAACAGTGCAGGAGGCGTCCAAAAGGACGCTTCTCAGCATGTGCCGCATAGTTTTCCTTTGCCAATGATGTTTGAATGCATGGGGATTAGGACATAGGGCTTGCATCAACCCTAAACTCGGTGTGTGTGTTTGCGAGCTGTAAATTTAAGCAGAAGCGGCCGCATCAAATCTTCGAACCCACATCTTCAACTCAAATCTGCAAGCTTCAGCTTAGCTTTGGGGTTTAGGCTTTCGAGGGTATAGGGTCGTTGCCAAGCCACCGACAGAGGCCTTCCACCTCAAGGACTCACACATGATTGCTTTAGGTCCCTGATGACCAAATTTCGGTGGTTTAATTTGTCCCAAAGGGTCCATGTAGGTGCATAGTACATGCTTATGGGGCCTAAGTATATACAATATACCTACATAGACCTTTTGGGTGTCATTGTTCTTTTAAAGCCTATTAGTACCTCAGGTGCAAGCTCTACAGAATCCAAAGCCTTACGCCCTAAGCCCTGGTGTGGGTGCCCTAAGCTTTCGGCATCGACAGCAGCATTGGAGAGAGACGCTTAGTGCCTCTGCTCCCAAAATCTTCAGCTCAAAAAAGCCTGGCGTTAGAGGGTTTTGGACAGAGGAGCAGCTAAAGTCTAAACTAAACTCCTTAGAGAAGGTTATTATGGGGGATTATATAGAGGAGTATAATGGGGATGAGTCAGGGGGATACTAGGAGTCTAGGCTGCAGTTCATATGGCCGAGTACCGTCTACGTTTTTTTTAAAGGTGTGGTATGTCTACACTAAGGTGATGCCGGCTGTTGGTCTGAGCAGCGGTAAATGGAATTTTTATGCCAATAGCCTCTGACATACTGGGCAATTTCAAGCGCCCTCACCCGACCTCATCCTAAATGGTGGCGTATATAGGGCATAGTAACAAAATGGCCCTAAATTGGGAGTTGAAATTACACTGTTATTATAGGGACGCCCGAAGTCTCCAAGTGGGGTTGGAGCCTTGGGCGTCGCGTTACCCCATGGGCTCAAAAAGAAACACCCCTCCACCTTGGGGTAAAGTGGAGGTTAGTGGGAGGCACCCTAAACCCTAAAACCTAAACCCTCAGGATTCTCTATGGTGTTTGGGGTTTAGGGGGTGACAGCCCCTGGGGGTTGCGTTGGAATTAATTCTTCTTGACAACAGTCAGACCGTCCATGGTTCATCATGTTACCAGCAGAACACGCTTCTTCAAGAGTCGCATTCGTGCAAGCTCACACAGGGGCATAAGATTATTCATGATACAAGGGGACATGTGGGGTTGCCAGCAGGTAGCATTTTTCCGTGTCCCCAAGCATTCTAGAATCGTTGGGTTGTTGTAAGATGGGGTCAGGTATCGCTGGTTGCGGAATTGCCCTGTGGGCAGCTTCTGAAAATTAATCTTATAGAGTTCTTATGGGGCCCATGACCCTTCTGTTGTCGGCAAAGCTCCTTGCCCCGCACAGGGGGATGCATGTTAATTTCCCAAAATAAGGAACCCCAATATAGACCTATATATATATATATTCTAATCCTTATTATGGGGACCCCCAAAAGTGTACCCCAAATTTTAGGAAACCTTTATATAACCCCTAAACCCTAAACCTTTTGTTAAGACAGGACCTTTGGAACTTGGGCGCCCTCGGTGGGGGGAAGAAAACATGCGATGGTAGTCATGCTTCGGGTCTGTAAATTAATTGTTTTAGGGCCCCTAGTAGCAATTGATGTTGGGTCGTTATGTTTTCAATGTTTGAAGTCCAGGTCAGGTAAGGTAGGTCCGTATCCAACTTGGCAGCTCCTGTACACAGAGGACCCGAAACCTTAAGCGCATGCTGCTTCAGCCTTCTCTCGGCCTCCTTGAACGGTCCTGCTGAGGATCAAGTCCTCATTGAATCGCACGAGCAGTGCCATGGTCTGCAGTTGAGGGTTTTGGGTTTCGGGGTTGAGGGTTTTGTTGGGTTTAGGTGTAGCGGCCTTTGGTCTAGATTCAGGGTTGAGGGTTTAGGGTTAGGTACGGCAAGTAAATTCAGGCAAGGGTTACACGTAAGTTTTGCAGGCTCCTTACTGGTAAAAGTTGTTGATAGGAGATACACTCGCGGTTGATATAGTTACCAGCCCTAAACTCTGAACCCTTAAAGCGGAAGCAATCTGATAACTCAGGATCTTCCATTCCTTTTCCATTCCGGTATGTTGACCTGTGTTATCCCATATCATCTTGCATCACCCTCACCTTTAATTCCGATATAATCCTCATAAAGCTGTAAAACGATCTATTTAATACGGGTCCCCCAAGCCTACCTAGGTTGTTAGGTTGTTGATTTCGCCCTATACCTTAAACCCTAAGTTACTAAGCCTTAAACCCTAAACACCTTAAACCCTAAAAACAGTAAAAAAAAACCCTAAAAACTCTACAAACCTAAAAACCTTAAACTCTAACAACACTAACACTAAAAAACATTAAGAAACCCAAGCCCCTAAGCCTTCTGGCTTTGGGGTTCAGAGTATGTAGCTTGAGAGCTTAGCTGTTCCTGGGCGAGTCGTTAAGGCCAGTATTTTTGGGTTTGGGGGTTTAGGGTTTCAGTGGTTTGGGCTTTAGGCTGTGGAGTTGGGCTTGTAGAGTTGGGCGCGTGCTTTGGGTTTGAGGTCTTGAAATTCTGTGGGCGCCGAAGAGTCCCAAGTAGGTGCCACAGCTTAGGAGGAACCCCCCACCCTGTAATAGTGGCGCAAGAGGCATACAAGAGGACCCTAATGTAATCACCGATGTCCATTATAGGCACTATTACAGGGTTGGGACTCTTTGGTGGCAGCCTTTGTCTTGCCTTTGGTTGGCTAGGAATGAAGGAACGGATCCTTATAGTAGTCCCTATATAACCCATTATAGTAGGTTCCAGTTTCTTTTCCATTCCTTCAAAGGTAAGTTGTTGATTCTTCTAAGGGTCCCGGAAGGGTCCCGGACCGTTAGTTCACCCACTTTGCTGTCTTGTTGCCCCTAAGGTAGGTAGTCTTTCTAGAATTTAGGGCCCATGTTGTGCATTATTTACGGTTTAAGGCTTCGCGGTTAGGGGAAAAAGGGTTTGGGGTTTGGCGGAAAGGTTTAGGTTGTAGGGTTTAGGGCATTGCAAGCTTCAAGGTCGAGATTTGGATAACCCTAAACCCTAAACGCCAAATAGCTCAGCCAGTTGGCTGGCTTCTAAATTAAGGACCTGAAGGCCACGGAATTTTGCACCCAAGGAGCCGAAACAAAAACTCTTTAATGGTCAACGACCCAAAAGCGGATATAGAAGTAGATGTTTCTAAAAGGTTCCTAGAAATCACCTACTAGTAGTATAGGAGGCTTATATCATGGGGTTCTTAATTTTTGTGCTTAGTGTACAGGAGTTAGGGTTGCCATGGGAATCATACGGTCGATACGAAAAATCTGGCATAACTCTAAGTACCCCAAACCTTGAAGAGTTTGTACATGCAGGTCATGCAAGGTTTTTTGGTATCAACAGTATGTAGGGCTCCGTTTGTGTAATCCACCAGCAACATGCAAACCTGAAGCTCCGGGTGAACCCTGAAACCCTAAACCCTAAAACCTGAAGCCTAAGTCTTGATTCCGCAGGCTTCGCTTATCTTTGTCTGAAGGAACCTCTTTGCGCTTTGGGTCCTTACCTTGAAAATCCCTGTATTCTATACCGAAGCACCGTGTGGGGCACATCTACGTCCAAAATACGCGTATTAGTAGTTCATAAGGAATCAAGAAAATGAGGATCATTTTTCCTCTTCAACATCAGGCGGCACGTAGCGAAATCCCATGAATCACGCGTGTGGCCCTGGGAAACCGCTAGTGCAGCGATAGAGATTGTTTAGAGCATCTCGATTGAACATATCTTGAAGGAATGGATGAGCTTCAGGAAGTGTTGTAGTGCCCTGTATGACTCGAAGCAGGGAATGGCAAAACAAGCTCCGCGGTAGAAGCCTGTTGCAAATCCCACAATTCCAAAATTTGCTATGTAACAAAAGTCCGATTTTTTACCTTCACACATGAACCGGCACGCAAGGAAAACCGCATTTTAGATCATTTAAGGATTTCCTAGACAGCTCATGTGCCACCGTATATGATATGCCCCACCTAGTTCTGAACCTTGAACCTGAAGTCCTAAACACCACAGACCCTAATTGCACCCTCTAGCTTTACACCCAAGACCCAAAAACACTTAAACCCTAAACTCACATAATCCCTACGAACTCCATCTTTTGCCCAATATTACCAGTGCCCCTAAACCCATCTTTTGCCCAACCCGTGCCTGATTGATGAGGTATTCAGACGGCCGCATTGTAAGTCCGGACCTTGAGTGAGGGAGGGTAGGTTCCGGGCCTTTGTGGAACTTGTTTAGGGGTTCAGGGGTTTAGGGGTTCAGGGGTTCAGGGGTTTAGGGTTTAGGGGTTCAGGGGTTTAGGGTTTAGGGGTTCAGAGTTCAGGGTTTAGGGTTCATTGTTCAGGTTCTCTTGGCTTAGTAGGCCTGTTGGGTAGTGAGGATTGTTGGGCCTGTTGGGGATAGCAAGTAGGCTTCCTAAGTTGAACTGCCAAGGGGTTGGGATGCCTTGAAGATGCATAAATTAAGTTACGAGAGTAAGGAAGACGTATGATTCACGACATAAACATATTACGGTGTTTAGGGTTTAGGTTTAGGGTAACTTAACTTAAGCTCCTTTATAACAGCAGCCCAGATAAAGATGCGTCGAAGTTCGCATTGCGACTGCAGGGGGAGAACATTAAAGGCATTCGTCCCACTTGGCCCACTTGCCACACTTGAGCCACGTGCCCATGTGATCTATAGTCTAAACTCCTAGTATCCCCCATAATGACCACTATAGTAGTCCCTATATAATCCCCTGTATAATCCCTTTGTAAGGAGTTTAGACCCTAAACCCTAAACCCTAAACCTACATGTGGGGCAAGTGTGGCAGGGATACGTTTTCTGTTGCCTCTGGAGCCGGAGTTGAGGTGGCCGCATTACGTAGGGTTTAGGGAGTTTAGGGTTTAGGGAGTTTTAGGGTTTAGGGAATCTACGTAGGGTTTAGGGAGTTTAGGGGTTCGGGGTTTAGGGGTGTAGGGCTCATAGGGTTTAGGGGTTTAGGGTTTAGGGTTTAAGAGGAGCAAGCGAGGGAAGTGCAGCAAGTGGGGCAAGACAGCCAAGTGGGGCAAGTAGGTCAGGTTGGGCAACTGGGGCAAGTGGCCGCGGACCCTTAATCCCCACAACGCCGAGACTCTCGAAGTGCAATCGTGCCAGGCTCACCATGACTTTTACTGACGACGTCATCGGCAACCCGGGTTGTTGTTAAGAAAATTTAGCGATGAAGTTACCATAGTGGGGGTATCTAGTAAGTAATGAGGTTTCCTTGATATACTGGTTTAAGAAAAGTCCCTTAACAGCAACCCAGCAATACAGCAAACGGCAGCCTGCGGCGTTGTGGAAGCACATGGTCAATGAGAGAAGTAGCCCGGAGCTGTGACGTGCTTGTCAAGTGCAGGCCCGACCCACCCTACAGAAGTTTGGGCTCTACAACGGGGCAGTCATTGAGGTGAGGGCGAGCCTTACTGGCGTTGCCAAGCGCGGCTCGGATGGGAGAATGAAGCCGAGCAAGGAGGGGCAAAACAAGATTCCCCCCATCAACAAGATCCCAAACCCCTGCGAGCATCTAGAAAGTAGAATCCGCAATATGGTACCCTGTATTTCTATACGGTAATTTCTAGGGATCTACTCTCTAAATCCTCCGAAAGGTCCGGGATGCATTGCTGTTTTTCGCTTGTCTAGCACAGAATGCCTTAGAGCAAAATGCCAACCCCAAGGTCAAAACTCCTTAAAGGGGGTTATATAGGGAAGTACTATAGGGTTTACTTAGGGGGATACCAGGAGTTTAGATTACCTAAACCCCAAGAGTATGT
>CAJNIZ010045580.1:0-21142 GCA_905231905.1 Symbiodinium pilosum | reverse complement strand
GCCAACCAAAAGCGTACCCGTACAAAAACTGTACCTTTTCAACATTATGGTGAAAAACCCAACCTGATTTTTACAGCATGGACCCACTGTTAATTGTTGGCAGCCATGGCTCCAGTTTCTCGCGGAAGGATTTTTTTGGTACTACGGAAAATCTGTTCCTACAGCCAGGAATGTTTTTTTCATTCCTTCGCACTTGCTGGTAAGCCCTAAACCCGAGAGTTGTGATGCTGAAGCAGCGTTCTCATGGAACATCCTCCGGACTTTTGCAGGAGTTCGCGATAGCTTCACGCATGTTCAGATTACGGGTTTAAGCCTTTTCCCCAGCAAGAAGCCCAACTCCTCAGTGATCAGCCACAACAAGGCAGGGTCATGTATCATGCCTGTAGGTCCCAAGCCCAAAGTATCCAGCCTACCCAAACCCTCTTATGTAGTTCCTTTCTTGATTGTAAATCATAACATATCATAACCCCTTACCAACCCTAAACCCTAAACCCTAAACCCTACCAGAAAGGGACTACATGGGAGTCGTTTTGTTAGCCAACCTAGTCCCCAAACCCTGAAATCCCAACGCATAAGCTCCTTGGGACTTAGCTTGGACCTTAGACCCTTAACCCTTTGGGATTCCCTTATATTCCTATTACAGGTAATTAAGGGTCAACCCTCAGTAGGGGTCCTAAGTGCCATGTAGTAAACAAAGGTCGGAATTTCCTGCCGGGCGTCGTCAAAGGCCTCAAAGAGACCTCCTTTGATGAGGCCTGCAGTTGTTTGCATGGCGGGGGTATACATGGAGAAAAGAGAGAGTGAGAGAGAGTCGCCAACATGCATTCCCAAATTGGAAATATAGTGTGATGTTTAGGGATTTTGGCGCCTAGGGTTGGGTTACTGTTGGCTACGCGCTTGGTGCGAGAGAGCTGCGAAAACGCTGCTTGGGGGGGCGGGTGGGGGGTATCCTCAGCATGCGTATGCTCGCCATGCCTAGATGTGGGGTTGTATAAGAAAGCCCGCTATTGAAATCTTAATGGGACCTCGACAATTTTTGAAATAGGGGCCGGGAGACCACGAAGCGATAACAAGGGCAAACCGATGTCCCCAACTGGGTATGAAGACAGGGTGCTGGGAGGTTCATGGGATTTAGGCATCACGTAGAACTTGGCTTTAGAACCCCAGATATCATCCTCCCAATCTGAGCTTATATAGGGATTGCCTAAAGCAAGGTTAGAACCTCAGCTTTTTTATCCCTAAGGGTCCAAGGACCCAAATAATGGTGCTTTCGGGCCCAAATACCATGAATATTATAGTATTTGGGCCCTAAAGCCACATTATTTGGATCCTTTTACCCTTAGGGTTTTGAAAGCCCCATGAACCAAGGGATGCCAAGAGTCGAAAGTAGATGCTCCCCTCAGCCCTGAAAATCGATGCCCCTGCTGTGCTTTAGGGTAGCCCTAGACCCTACCCTAAGGATAAGGGTTTAGGGTTTAGGGGTTCCCAAGAGTTAGGTACCTGGGTCTTGGGTAATAGTACTTATGGTATAAGGTTTTGGGTAAGTTATGATTATTAGTAGGGTACTTGGACTCTCAGGGTCTGTCGTACCAGAATAGCATGCTGGGGGATGGGGGGGAAGATTTCTGTCTGTGGGGTTGGGGGTTTATGATGACGAGCAGGGGATCTTTAGGTGTAGGAATATGGTTTTATTTACGGACTTCAATCTCCAGCATTTTTCAGTACCTTAAGCCATAAACCCTAATCTCTAAGCTCGAAGCCCTAAGCCCTAAAGTCTATCCATACGTTCTATACCGCCCCATGTGTTGCACAAGTTTTTGCGAAAGTTTGTTTGGTGCTTGAAGTTTATGCAGTTATTGTGCTTAGTGTGTAAGGTTTAGAACTCATTGCTTGGTGGTTTGGAGTTTAAGGTTTTGGGCTTAGGGCTTAAGGTTTAGGAGTTTAGGCTTTCAAGGACCTAAGGCTTAGGGTTCAAGATTTAGGGTTTGAGATTTAAGGTTTCGTGTTTTAATGGTGCCTCGTGAAGGGCTCTACTCTGTGACCCAAGAAGGAAAGACAACAGAGCCAGGGCGTAGCCAGCTCCTCACTTGCTAGTACGCGAGCAGGCCATTCTTAGTGCAATCGGGGGTGGAGGCCGCTCGGGATTCCTGATCATTAGGGAGTCATGAAGTTTAGGGTTTATAGGATCTAGGGTTTAGGATTTAGAGCCTACGGGGCTTAGGGTTTAGGGCTTTAGGGTTGCGGGCCTCAACCCCAATCCCTAAACCCTAAACCCCTAAACCCCAAACCCCTAGGCCCTAAACCCTAAACCAATGCATCCGAGCGCAGGCCTTGAAGAAGTTCTTCTGGACTGGATTGGAGGCCTAGCAGGGAGATCGCAGTGGTCAAGAGAATAACAGTAGGGCTTGGGGTAATGCGGTTGGGGTTCCTTGAAAGGGGGTTCCCGGGTTCTTCGTGGTTGTAGAGTTGAAGGTTTAGGGCTTAAGCTTTTGGGATTCAGGGCTTCAGGGTCTTGGAGGGGAGTGCCCTGTCCTACAATCGCATGGAATCCCAAAAGCTCTGCACCTAAATCCCTACCAGCAAAACTAGATGACCAGCAATACGCAGTTGTTGCCCAATGAACACTCCTCATGTGGGATCTTGATTTACACAAACTGATGTCGTGGGGACACTCGCTTCTTTGAGGTTGTCTAGGTTCCCTGGGCAACGCCTAAATCCTAAGCCTGAACCTCTAAACTATTCGGTTTCACGCGTAAACCCTCACAAAGTCTGCACCTAAAGCTTAAACCCTAAACCCTAAACTCCAAAATCCTAATCCCTTAACCCTAAACAGGTCACCCTAAAACCTTAAACCCTGAGCCCTAAACCCTTGCCAATAGCCTCGGGATGACAGAGACCTTCTGCAGGTCTGACTCCACCACTGTTAAGGTGTCTATGGGGTTTAGGGGTTGAGGGTTTAGGGTTGTCTTCCTGAACGCCAACAGCATGTAGGAAAAAGGGTCTTTTTGAGCTAGTTCAAGGGTTTGGGGCTATCGTTTTACTTACTTTTGGGGTCCGGGTAGGGCTCAGATGTATTGCAACTAGCAAGACTTCAACCCGACCTCACCCCAAATGGTGCTTTACATGGTAGCTTCCATACATAGGGGGACCTCAAGATATCATAATCCTTATTGTAGGGACTCCTCCTAACCTTGCTTTCAAAACACCTTAACCTAAAGTTAGTCCCAAGATGGTTTATTGAAGGACATCCCAAACCTTTAGATGTAAGCCCTTTATGCTCTTTCTGAAGCTGAAGCCATGCTTTATGTTCTCCCAAACTCTGCTTTTGGGGTGGGCTCTGAATACGTCAAGATGGGGACCCTTCAAAAGGGCCAAACAATTACGATCCCTCCAACATCCCCAAAAACACTCAGCCCCAAACCCTGAGCCCTAAACCACAAAATCCGCAAACCTACAGCGCGGCGATTTGCCCTTTTTGGCTCGAGAAGCTGCTTTTTGCAAGCCATGAACTGCTCGCTGAGGCACAGACCACCTGATACACCCTAAACCCTAAGCCCAGTATGGTGATAAGAATTCTATAAGCATAGTGGTAGCAGGAGCAGTAGCAGCAGTATTATTCCTAGTAGCAGTGGCAGTAGCAATGGTAGTGTCTGTAATTATAAGCAGAGCAGTGTCTGAGTAGCTCAGAAAAAAAGTGTCCTTTGACCGCCCCCAAGCTAATATGGATGATATCTAGGTCTTAATGTGGCCCCCTAGGGTCCTGAATCCGCCGAGTCCGTTTAGGGGCATAACATTGTGACCCCAAGTGCTTGAGTATCATATGCTCCCACAGATCCTACATTAGCATTGTGATGACACAACCCTCCAAGTCCCCATTGTTCAAGTACTTGGACCCTCTGAAGCCCTGAACCCTGTTATCTGTACCCTCTACATTACACTCTGACGCTCACCCAGAGTGTGCAGTTTGAAATCCCTCCAGCCGTCCGCAATCACGAAGTCCTTCCCCACCTGTGGGCGCCATGGAGAGTGGCGAGGTGCTACCGTGGAAGGGCTTACCAGGAAATCCTGAACCCACTAGTTCAGGAATATACCCCAAACAAAGCTGATGCTATGGCTTCAGAGCAATGACGTGTTTCAACGCATTTTCAGAACTATTCTTACCATAGTTTAAGAGGATGATTCTTCTGAACCATGATTCAATTTGTCTTCATATTCTTTGGTTACCTTAACCCCAGAAGTATGTAGAATAATTGCCTTTTGGGCTGTATTTAGGTCTTTTGGGGCATGATTCTACCAATTTTTGGTGTTCAGGTAAGGTTTTTTCGAAGTCCTGGGTCGGCCTTGGGCCTCCATACGCCAAAAAGTCTCCTAAAGCAGCAATGCTCGCCTTCCGACACAAGAGGGTCCATGTAGCTACGTAGTATGTACTTGGGCCCCAAAGTAATGATATGGGAGCCAGTTTGGGCTCTATGTTATATAGTATATACCTATATGGACCCTCCTTGGACCAGAGCTTAACGGGCTGTTACTATGTGGCGGTTCGCATTGAAGGGTCAAGGGGTTAGAACGGTTGGGCTTCATGTAGGGTTTAGGAATTGACGGTGTTTCAGTATTTCAGGGTTTAGGATTCTTTTGTTTTCCGCTTGTCGGGGTCAGACAGACAGAGTTGTTGTCTGATCCCCCAAAAGCATGTGCAATATCAGTCTTGTTGACTCTGTGTATGGTGTCTCCGCTATTGTGTTGCCCTAAGGCTCTTGGACCTTAAAATAGGATCCCCAACCTTAGCCCCCAAAGCCCAGACCTTACCCCAGAAAGCCCCAAATAGTCCTAGAAGCTTCAGGGTACCACTTAAAGGGTCCAGGCATCATTTGTGGGGGACGGCTCTCGGGCTTGAGGTTCATTATTTCGGTATAGGGTACTTCAGATTCACCTCCGACTGACAGTGGTCGCTATTTAGGCCCCAAGTTTTTTTTTGATCCTTTTGAGCGTCTGGGCTTATAGGGTCCTCCCATGTACAGCTAGCGCTGCTTCAGGCCCCCGGGTAAGCTGTAGCTTGCCATCGACCAGCCAGGGTAAGTGACGCCGATCCCAGAAGAAGCCCCGCATAAGTTTCAGAAAAGGCGTTCAGAGCGTAGGCGGTTTAGGCTTTCCGGTCTGGCGTGTTTAGGTGCTAAGTAGTTGTGTGGGTTTAGGGTTTAGGGGTTTTGTAAGCCCTAAACCCGAGCTGAGCTTGAAAGCTGACATGCCAAGGTTGGTTGGTTGGTTGGTTATAAGACACCGACGTGTCCCCTTGGGCCAGGGTAAGATGTAGGGTTTAGGGTTTAGGGTCTCATAGCTAATCGCCCTTCAATCCTTGCCCATGCCCATGGCGTTCTTCAGGGTTCACGGGCTGAAATATGGTTACCAAAAACTCCTGAGATTGTGGTATCCTTGGCCAAAAACTGGTCTTGGACCCTAAACTCTAAACCCTGGAACCTTACGGACAGTCATCCCTGATTTTCAGGTCCCCTTCCAGAATCGTGTGGCCCTTCCTAGCAGCCAGTTCGTTCAAGTAACCCAATATACTGGGGCTTCTTTACTCCGGCGAGGCCGCGGAACGGCAGAGACTGACCGAAAACTCGGACAAAGGCCAGGTGACAAAGACCTTATGTTCTAGGTTCTATATACCGAGGGTCTATATACCATATAGTCGCTACATAGCCGGTTAGCCCACTATTCGGGTAACTGGAGGGTCTACTTCAGAAAAGGTAGAACGGGCGATTGGCTGGTGGCAGGGTCGACCAGGAACCGTTTTCAGGAAACCAAAGCCCGGGAATCGTTGTGGTTTTAGGGTATTCGGGCTGAGGGTTTAGAACTCCCCCCACACCTCTAATGACAAATGTTCCACGCATGCGCAATGATGTTGCAATAGGGGCGGGGGGGGGTGGGGGCATGTACCATTAGGAGCGCGGGGGGGCTAAGGGGAGGGGATTTTTCGTTCATCCAAAAATGGCCACCGCGTATTTTGTTGAGAACGCTCATATATGGTATCCATTGCGCCGCCCTTTTGTTCAACCTTTCCCCGGGCCGAGAGGGCCGTGTAGCTGTCTAGACCCTCCAATATCGTGCGTCGCACTAAAATCATTATAGCAAAGCCATACCAAACTGAGCAGGATCTACGTTCGAGGGTCCAGGTGACAGCTTACTACTGCAGCACTTTGTCAATCAAATTATGTTTTGTGTCAGGCTAGTGTTAGGCAATTTCCCGGCCTTTAAAATGTCACGCTAAACCAGGTACCTGAATGAAACATCGTCCTGTTTTTAAGATTGCGCTCTGCTGTTTATGAAATGGGCTTAGCGCACGCAAGCTAAGAAGAAGCGGCGCAAGGCATTTGTTGCCACCAAGGTTTCGACACGGGTTGACAGGTTGAGTGCAGTTCAATGTCTGGGCAGTTGAGCATGCGAGCGTTGAGTGTACGTCCACGGACCCTAAGATTTACATTCATGAAATGTAAAGTTCAATGGCTTTTGTTGCATAGGGGGCAAAACATTTTGTTCTGCTCAGATTGCCGGGTCGATGCAACATATAGCTCCCAATACGGAGATTTCTCTGCGCTACAGTTGATCGCAAAACTCCTGCATGACCCTAAGTACGGAAGTATATATATTCGAGTTTTGCAGATTTAGCTGATGCTCGGTTTTCCTACCGACGACAAGCTGTGCAGTTTGGCAAGCTCCCCATAGGATCAAGCATCATCATGCTGAAGCGGTGCAGAATCGACTATGCAAGGGTTTCAAGACAAGTCCCCATGTTTGTGGTTCCAAATACCATACTACCTATAGCTTTCTGCCTAAAATCATCCTGTTGTGCTTTCAGGCACTTGCTGCCAATGCTTCTGGTCACTCTTTTCTTCCGTCTTGGGTGGAGTCCGGGACCTGGGATGGGAGCGCCGCGCTGACACTCGAGGGACTAGCAAGTGGGATGCTTCGGCTTCATTGTGCAGAGTTTACGAAATGCGCACATGCGCTCTTCAACTAATCCCGCCTTAAGGGTCCAAGGACTTCAATATGATGTCTGACTGGACTTGGGTACCGTTGAGCTTCGCCGGTAGACCGTGTAGATTCGGGCTCCCTACGTTTCTCGGACTACTTGGAGTCCTTACCATGCCATAAATGGTACGATGGATATGGACCGATTATGAACCCAATGTAGACCCAAGACTGCTGTACTATAACTCCCCAAGTAAAGATGCCCGACAGGAAATCCCTTATTTCGGGAGACCCCCTTAAACTTGTGATCGCCGTTGCGCAGGATGCCTTGCCTTGTGAAACATTCACACGGACCACAAATCCAGAAGCCCCCTAGTCCCAAATTTTCTTACCTGGGAAGTTCTGGAATTTCATTGTTTATGGTGGGCACTGGAGGGGCGGGGAGTAGCCAGGGTTGTGGGTGGTCAGCAAGGGGGAGTCGGTTTATAGAGGGTTCCAAACGCCCTGAGGCCCAGCCTCGGCGAACTGCAAATAGTAAATGGAAACTACTATAATGGGGTTATACAGGGATTATAGGGCATATTTTGGGGTCATTATTGGGATAACGGAAAAGGAAATGGAAGCTAGTATAGTATGTAGTCGTAGTATTTTCCCACCCAATAAGAGCTGTATTCATAGGTAGAACCCGTAATATAGCCCTACACCCTGCACTGATGTTGTAGACATCCTAAACTAAACCTTAATTACCCTCTACCCTAAACATAGCATCCCAATAAGGAACCCGGTTAATGATCTCCTCCATTCCAACCTTCTGAGTGCTGGAACGGGCTGAGGTTGTTGGCCAGAGAGGAAGCCCTTGGCGCCCAGAGGCATCAGGATCAGCTGGTGATGCTAACGGTTCATCACAGGACTTAGAGACCCTAAACCCCAAACCCTAAGGGCCCGAGGGCTCCTGCGCAACTAGAGTCCTCGCTAGATGATTGTCCATATTATCGTCTGTGGGTACACGCATGCGAGAGGCTAGGTAGGGAAACGCCCAGGTAACAAAGGATTATGAAGGAATATAGGAGGAGTGGGAGAGAGCACGGAAGCTAGTACATTATCTAGGGTTTTGGCTTTCGAGATTTGTGTAGACACGTAAGGAAAGCGGAGTAAGGTAAAACGGGTACCTAGTTTGGGATGTATGTCTGGGTTATACTGGCCATAATCTAAACTCCTTAAAGGAGTTTATATAAGGGACTCTATAGCGGACCATCATAAGGGTTATGAAGGGGGATACTAATATCATACGGGATATTCCAGAGTCCCCCCCCTCACTCCACCTCAAGCACCAGTAGGGAAGGAAATATTGCATCACCTAGGGTTCCCAACCTACTGCTGATACAAAACAATATGCATCATCTTGGTAGCCTGTCAAACCCAAAATCCACAAGGTACAAGTTACTTGGGGTCATGCAGGATTTTTGGTATGCACCGTAGTGCGCTTGCCCGGAGTTTTGGGATTCGGGCGGGTGCCAGATATGCTTCACCAACGGATGGTTTCGGGTAAAACCCTAGACAACTATTCCCCACACCCTGGCGCCCTTGATGAGAGCGCGTGTTAGCTCAGTAGGGTCTAGGGCTTGGAAATGTGATTAGGTGCACCTGCTGATTATGAGTCCCCCCTAAATTATCGAACGAACCTTCAATTTCCGGCTCTATTCTTCTTCCGGTTGACAAAAGTATGGTCCTTTTGGGGTGCCTATCGTAAGACGGCCCCCCCATGCTTCAGGGTGCCCAAGTAGAGAACAGATTGTTTAACAGCTTCTACCAAGTATCTAATGAATCATATAATTACACAAAACCTATACCTATACCATATTACTATTACCCAAATCCCAAGTACCTAGTTATTGGGTACTTGGACCCCTCGGGATTTAATTGTCCTATCATGGAGCCAAGCTCCCTATGCAGTTTATGGGGCTCAGGATTTAGGGTTTGGGATTTAGCGTTTAGGGTTTATGGGTGTACGGGTGTAAGGTCTAGGGCTTTGGGGTTTAGTCTTTAGAGCTTAGGCTTTTAGGGTGTAAGCGTTTGGGTCAAGTATTCTGAGTGTAGGGGCTTGGGTCTTAGTGCACACGACTCAGGCGAAAGCCAACGCCATATTGTAGAAACAGGTTTCAGTCGCCAACATCATTTCCTCATAATCGCTTGCCCCAAGCCCACAACCCTCAACTCCAAGCCCAAAACCCTCAACCCTAAGCCCAAAACCCTAAACCCTAAGCCCAAAACCTTACACCCTAAGGCCAAAACTCTCAACCCCAAGCCCAAAACCTTAAACCCTAGGCCCAAAACCCTCAACCCTAAGCCCAAAACCTTCAACCCCAGAGTTATGGCAGAATATTCCCTGCCTGGACCCCAAAAGTATGTAAAATAATGGCCTCTAGGGCTATATTTAGGGGTTTAGGGCTATTATTTTACATACTTTTTGGGGTTTAGGTACAGCATCAAGCAGAAGACTTGGAAACCTATCCAGCTATTGCAACAAAAGTGGTTTAGGGCATGGGGTCACACCCTCTCCCTGTAGAAGATCCAATTCAGGGAACCCCTACAGAATTACGTGCCATCATTAAGATAGTGCAGTTTAGGGTTTAGGGTTAACGGGTTCACTTAAGGGAGGTCCAGTTTTGTGAGCAACCACTCTCCCGGCCGACCTGGAACCCCATAAAGCTTCCTTTTTTGGAACAGCGATCTACAAGGGACCCCCTTCTCAGGTTCTAAGTTAGCTTGCGGAGTTTAGCCACCCAAGCAGTAAACCTTAAGCTCTAGTACACACATATATATATATATATGCGATACATACATAGCGCTATATATATATATCTTTTCAACTTTATTTATAGCTATGTACCTATGCATACACTTTTCTTACTAGTGGTCAACAGGGAATTGGGGAACATAATCCCTATATAGCCCCTAGAAACTATATTCCCATAATCCCATTACCCCCAATAAGTTTAGGGGGTCGGGGCATTGGTGCTTCGTGCCAAGATGAGGTACGGCAGACTCGCAGATCGGCAGAGCCCTGAGCTACAGCTGAGTCGTTTTTTTTGTTTGGGGGGGAGATTTAGGGGTTGCTAGTGGGTACCCAATAAAGTATGTTGTTTGGGGATGCTATGGTACCCAGTATAGAATATGACTAGGTACCCCACTGGTGCCCGTTTTCCCTTTTTATTGTGGGGTCTCCTTATTCAAACAGAACATCAGGAAAATGGATACGCTTATCATTAAGGTTTTTTGGGGATCCTGGTTGATCTTACTCGGTTCAATCACCAAAGCATCACCACTCAGCTGTCAGTTGCTTGGTTACCCGAAGGATCCACATACCCCTAATGTGAGGGTTTAGGATTTGTTGGACTTAGGATTTAGGGTTCAGTGCTTAGGCTTTAGAACTTTAGGAAGTAGAGTTCAAGTTTGGGCCGGGGTGATCTACTTTCTAGATACTGCCAGGTGTCTGGCTACAGCAGTTCCTGGTTACCGTGCCTAGAGGGAATCTGGCATTACCTTGTATTATAATTACCAATAATGAAACCACCCAACCCCTGATTGTAAATGCACCCCTGGCTGCGAATCATGCGGTTCGCCCTTCACCAGCCTCAAACTGATTTACAGGCTGACGGGTCCCTGCATCCAGTCTGTCCCCTTATTGTTGATAGATAACATCTTGCACCACCTAGGCGCCCTACACTATCGTAATTCCTAGGACTGTGGTGCAATGATTTCCTCCTTCAACAGTAATCTGCAAATGTAATGGTAAGATGGTGGAATATCAGACTTAATCGCGTGGCCTTGGGGGCGCTTCATTACGGCAGGAGAGAAGTACTGCAGGAATCATCGCTGTTCGGGGTTCCTAATACCTAAGTGGGTTGAGGGCTTAGGGTTTGGGGATTTAGGGTTAAGGTTTACGGTTTAGGGTTCAGGGTGACGTAGTTGCTGCGATAGCGAGCAGTCTACCGTGCCAACATTTGTACAGCCCTAACCTGGACTCCAAAAGTAGGAAAAATCATAGTCCAACAATTTTAAACATAGCCCAGTAATTATTCTACACACTTTTACGGTTCAGCAAGCCCTAAACCCCAAACCCCATGTGCAAGTATCTGAAACATTGTTACAACCCAGATTCCCCCCAAGCTAGCTTGGAACCTTCGCATGTTCCCGACACAGACCACATTCGTCTAGCAAGTGCCTACTTGGGGTTCCGTGTTAGGCGTTAGGAGGCGGTTCAACCCTAGACACTAAACCAAAAAGTCTAAACCGCCCGATGCCAACCCTTAAGCCAGCTCGGACTCTTTGCTTTGACCCTGCAGGAATCGCCTCTCACCATATAAACCCTAAACCCTAAGCAACAACAAACCCTAAACATATAGTAGGGCTCGTATGGTAGTCTGTCATTTGAATAGAGGCTCATGGGATTTGAGTAACTACTTACAACTGGGCTTATGTTTCCGAATAAGATTACATGATCGATTTGGTTACAATATTCTACAAGAAGAATATGTTCCTACTTGGTTCACCCACCAAGAACCACTATTAATGTGTGGTGTGGTGGTGGGTGGTATATTGAAATTATTACAAGGCCCCACCGAAAGGAAACAATGTCAAGCTCAACCAGGAGCTACAAAAAGAATTATTGTGATGAGGGCTTTGGAAATCCCCCCTGTACATCCTTAAATCCTGAATCCCCCCAGTTTCCATTGCATTTTTCATTTGATTCTCCATTATCGGAGATTCTCGGAATTATAGTCCCTAGCATCAAGCCGTGAATCCTATTGCTATGAATTCACCTCTTATTACTTATAATAGCCCCCCAGTAACCGCTATGCAAGACTCTATAGGCCCCACGAATTCTTAGGTCATCCCCAAATACACAACTCTTAGCCCAAAATCCCGGAGCGCATCCCCTACATCCCTAAAGCCTAAATCCCGAAGCCCTAAACCACTAAACAATTAATTCTTGAACCCTTAAAACCTAAATCCCTAAACCTTGTAAACCCCCGCCCTCTATAACCCTCTAAGGATAAAACCATCCCTATATCATTCACTTCGAACCCCAATTAATACATGGTAGTTCCCTAAATAGGAGGATCCCAATATACCCCAATATTATGTTCCTTATTATAGGTGCCCCCCAACCAAAAACCTTAAACCCTAAACCCTAAACCTTAAGCCCTAAACCCTAAAACCCTAAGCCTTAAACCCTAAACCCTAAATCCTATCCCATACTTTACGAAAACCCCGAAATCTGAGGAGCCATCATCTTCGCGCCTTGCTGCCCCAGGCCTCGGTTTGGGGGTTTGGGTGTCTACCTTAACCTACCAAGACCTACCTTTTTTGTAGGTTCCTCCAAACCCTAAACCCCTAAACCCCTAAAAACCCTAAACCTTAAACCCTAAACCTTCAAGCAGGGTGTATAATAGGGCCGGGGTAATTGTTGAGGCATTTAGGAGTTTAAGGATTTAGGAGTTAGGGGTTTAGGGATTTAGGACGCAGGGATTTAGAGTTTAGGGTTTGGGTGTGGGGTTTGGGGCTTAGGGATTTCTTGTTTAGGGTTTCAGGCTTGGGGCTTAGGGTTCACACGGAAAGTATGATAGAAATGAAATGGAAATGGGGTTCTATCGGCTTTATTTAAGAGGCTCTAAGGGTCCAGGGTGTGGGTATTCAGACGTTAGGGCTTAGGGATTAGGAGTTCAGCGTGTAGGGATTTAGGTTTCAGGGGGCTAGGGCTTGGGCTTCAGGTTCGGCGATGTTGTGGTTTCTTATACAGGTCCTTTTTCCTATGGCAGAAAAGATCCCGGTTTAGAGATTGGGGTATTTCAGGCCTGACAATCCTACACACTCAGAGCTCTAGATATCTGAAACCCCCAAACCTCAGATGCCTTGTAGCCCCCACAAACCCTTAACGCCGAATTCCCTACAGTTAGGGTTTGGGCACGTTGGCAATAACAGGTGCAGTGCTGCTTTTGGGGAAATATATGATCATTTGGTACCTGGACCCGCAGGGACGCATTCCCCAGACCCTCCCATGTAGCTCCTTTTCAATACTATATGATATTTCCCTAGCAAAAGCCCAAACCCTAAATCTTAAGCCCTAAATCCTAAGCCCTAGACCCCAAACTATAACAGACCCAAAAAGTATCTACATAGGAGCCCTGCGGTAAACATGCAGGCAGCGCTGGCTTCGCATCGTGAAGGAAGTGATGTGACTTCTTTGCCACTGTCGGGCTCACGGGTCATCTGAGTAGTATTTTATTAGGGGATACTACCGTACCCAATATAGAGTAAGATTATATCCTCCTTTTGGGGTATAGTATTTTATATAAGGAGCATTATCTTACTGGGTTTAACCACCAAAAAACGCTACTCATCTTAAGCTCAAAGATGCAGTTTGAAGGTTTGAAGGTTTGGGGGTTTAGGATTTAGGGTTTAGAGTTTAGGGTTTAGGATTCAGGGTTTAGGATTTTTGGTTGAGAGTTTAGGGTTAACGATTTAGGGTTCAGGGTTTAAAGTTAGAGTTTTAGGATTTAGTGTTTATATATGGCTCCATTACCCCTGTACTAGCCTACCCCTCAATGACCTTAATTAGGGTGGAACCTCGTGGGGGGTAGTATGGGGCCGTGGTCGGTACGGGAAGCAACCCATATTTCCAGGGTTTACAAGTTTTGGGGCTTTAACACTGTTGCTGTGTAGGGTTTAGGTACCGCATCTCTACCCTGATCATGGTATTGGCATTCGCTCCCCCCATCCCCCTTTAAGCACCCTACACTCTACTCAGCTCCCTTTTCCAAACTTACAGCAATTCCACCCAACCCAGACAAAACCCACTAAGGAGTCCTAGACAATTCCCAGCATCATTGTTGATGGAGGAAATCTTGCACAACCTTAAGTCCGTAAAGTCCTAAGAATTGCCGTAGTTTACGGGCCCTGGGTGGTGCAAGATTTCCTACGGCAACAAGTGTATAGGTATATTGGCCCTAAACCCTTAGCCCTAAACCCCATAATCATTAACCATAAACCCCCACGCTCAATCCTCAACCCTATACCCTAAACCCTACCAAATGAGGGAGTTCTGCTTTCTAGATCTTCCCAGCACACTGGAAACCCGACCCCGGGATGAGTTTAAGGTGTGAAAGGGTTTAGGGCTTAGAGGTTGAGGGTTTAGGGGTTTAGCGCTGTACGCGTCTAGAAACTTAAGGAATTTAGGGCAAGCGTTCAGGGTTTAGGGAGTTTGGGGGGTTTAGAGAGCTCATCTCTTGTTCGAGTTTTTGTGCTGCAGCCAGATATCTCTGGGAGGATTTCGAAAGTAGAACCCCCCCCAAGTACGGTAGCCCATACTAGTACTGGGTGATTTCTAAGTACCCTCATACGGAAACTACTTTGCTCCTAAAAGGGGGGCCACTGAAGTCTGCTTACAATGAATATACATCCAAAGGGTAAAAGCTAACGCCCTCAACTCTAAGCCCTAACCCCTTAACCCCCGGACCTCTAAACCCTAAACCCCTATATAAACCCCTGAAGCCCTAACCGATCCCTCAGCCCCTAACCCCTTATCCCTAAACCTAAACCCTGAACCCCTAACAGAACCTTCCCTCAGACGCTATAAACCACAAAGCCTGAATCCAAAAGTTTAAGCTCCAAACCCCAAAACCCAAGCAACAACCCCTATACCCTAAACCTTACCTAAACCCCAAAGTATGTAAAATAGTAGCCCAAACCCACAATAATAGCCCTAAAGGCCATTATTTTTACATACTTTTGGGGCCCAGGTATCCCAAGCCCCAAGCCCAAAGCCCCAAGCCCCAAGCCCCAAGCCCTACAATACCCAGGCCCAGCCTGGAGACGCAAAGTCCTGAAGTTTCCCGGATCCTCTCGCGCGGGCATGCAGAACAATGGGCTTAGGGTTTAGGGTCTAGGGTTTAGGGTCTAGGGTTTAGGGTTTAGGGTTTAGGGTTTGGGGTTCAAGGGTTTAGGGTTTCAGGATGAGGGTTTCAAGTTCTGGGTTTAGGTGAAATGGGGAACAACTTGCAGAAGTTGCGAAGAAGTTCCATTTTTCGATCCTGTAGGGGGTCTGCGCACGCCACTGCATTTGAAAGCCAGTTGCCGCTCGCTTCGCAGAAAAGCCCGCATCACTCTTGCTTATATCTTGACTCATAGGTACCCAGACCCCCAAACGGATCTAGGGTTATAATGGGTCTATATAGTGGATCTAATTTTTAGACCCTCCCTGGGGTCTGGGTAGGTCAGATTGGGCCCGCATCCAGACCCTCCTGTGTAGTTCCTTCTATTCCCAATACAAGTTTATATACCACAATCGGAATATTCAATGTCAGGGGGTGAGGGGTTTAATGCTAGGGGGAGGGGATCCGTCTTTCAAAACTAGGGGGAGGGGGCCTAAACCCCCAAACCTTACCCGAAACCGCACACCCTAAACCCTGAACCTTCACTACTCCACCCTAAGCCTTTGAGCCCTGAGCCCAACACCCTAAACCCTCAATTCGACAAAAGCATCTCTGAACTCCAGATCAATAGTATTGCCCCTCATAACTAAAACTAAATTTTATGGTCTCCAGAATATGAGGTTTAGGGCTTAGGGTTTTCTTATGGGGGAATATTTAATATTAGGTGGTGGGGATGTAATATGAAGGGATTGATTTAACCAGGGGCTCCTATCATCCTTCACATGTAGATTTCCGTATGTGGGGGTTCCCAAGGTAAGGGTTGTGGTACCTACTTTAGGGTTCAGGGTTTAGGGTTTAACCCTTAACCCTGGGGATCTCTTCTTGGGACCCCCCGGTTTTGGGAATCCTCATAGAGAGCTAGATTATAATTTGGGAGGACCCCCCCACCCTATAATTAATAGTGGTATACTAGGAATAGAAGAGGACTCTAATACAATCACTATTGTCCTTATAGTGACTATTACTAAATTACAGGGTGCGGGGTCCACTTAAGGTATAGTACATCTACATGAAGAACTTATTCTTATTCGGTTCAACCATCAACCATACGCTATTCAGATGGTCTTGAAAATGGGGTTCAGGGTGGATTCTAGGGTTTTTAGGTACCCAGAAACCATTGCCAAATAGCGACTTTGCGAAATGGGGACAGGCGCACCCAAACGCTAAAAAGACATAATTAATATCATCCGCACGTGCTAATTTCCAGACCCTTGGGAGGACGGCGAAGTAGGCACACTGCTATGGTACCTTCTTAGGGGGGATCTTCCTCCTAGATCCTTCCAGAATTGTGCGTAAAAGGAATGGCATCTGCTAAACGAGGCCCCGGCACTTTGGGAACTCGCACATCCGATGCTAGCGCTTAACCCTAAACCCTAGGTCCACTGAACCTTGTAAGCGTAATCCCTAAACCAAACAACAGCAAGTAAACTCCAGGTCCAAAAGCCTAAACAAAAAACCTTAGCCCGAAACTGTAAATCCCAGTCAAGAAACATGAACCTTAAGTCCTGAACCCCAATCCCAAAATCCTAAATCCCAAGCCCTAAGCTATAGCAACTCGTCCTAAACCTTAAGCCCTAAACCCTAAACACTGGGCCAGTTGAGCCTGGAGAAGTGCTACGCCCTGGAATGCATCAGAATGGAGCCGGGTCCTTTCAGGGTCTATAGGGTTTAGGGCTTTAGGGTTTAGGGTTTAGGGGTTTAGGGTTTAGGGGTTTAGGGCTTAGGGGATTATCATCTAGTAGGCTCCTGCAGAGGCACAGGCTTTGGGTTAACGGGCTTACTTGGGTTTGCGGATCGAATTTTTGGGAAGTCTAAGGAACACTAGGGGACTATCCTGGTCCCAGGGCGATCTTTCGGCCATATTGCGGCAACCTGTTAGGGGCATGACCGCAGGGGCACACTCCTGCAAATACAAAATAGCTTACCTAAACCCCAAAAGTATGAAAAATAATAGACCTAAACCCATAATAGCAGCCCTAAAGGCCATTATTCTACATACTTTTTGGGCCCAGGTTAGCTTGATGTTTTCATGGGGTATGGAGGGTTTCGGGCTTAGGGCCGGGAGCTTTGAGTTTGGGGACTGCAGATAGCTAGTAACTGATTTACTAAACCTACAACCTGGGCCCCAAAAGTATGTAAGATAATGGCCTTTATGGCTATTATTCTGGGTTTAGGGCTATTATTTTACATACTTTTGGGGTTTAGCTAGTAACTGATTTACTCTACCTACAAATGGGAGTTTCCCTAAACTAGGGGTACCCCTTTGGGAGTTCCAATAATAGGGATTATAGTATTTTGGGGTCTATTTTTGGGGCTCCCCTATTTTGGGAGAGTACCACATATATCCTTTCATACTATGAAGCACACCCGCTCCCCGGATAGTCGATAGGGCTTATAGGCTTTAGGGATGTCCGCCAAGATATGATTTCTCTTGTGGGGAGCATTCAACATTCATTAAAGGATGGCTGCCATGCTGAATATATTGAGGTCATAGAACTCACCAAAAGCCGCCCGCGAGTCGAAACAAGTCCAAACGCCACGAAGGGATGGTTCATTTAGGGTTTAGGGTCAAACCTTGACACCTGAGCCCCCAAAACCCTAGGACTTAGGTTTCAGCGCGACTTGCAGGCTCAGAACTACATACAACTGGGCTTCTAACCTTACTTGCAATCTCCCACCATATCCCTTATAGCAGTTATCAAGTAATTAGTAGGGCTAGAACCCCAACGGTAAGAAGTTATCTAACTTAATCCCATGTGCAGTAGACCCCATAACTAGGAGTCGACACCATCGGCCCTAGATCCTTAGACCCAGAAATCTACATGGCTTAGGCTTCTGGGTTCAGTTAGGTCTTCGGGCTTTTGAAGAAAAACCTTAAAGCCCGTTTCCATGCCACTTTCCATTTTCCATTTTTTCCTGCATAAGCCCTAAGCCTTGCACCCCTGAGTCCCAAACCCCATACCTTCCCCCAAACGAACATGGAACTCCATGTAGGGCTCCTTTGAGGATTCCCCGTTCGTTACTGGTAGGGGGAGACGTAAACCCTAAAGACGAAATCCTGAACCTGAACCTTAAATTAAACTCTAGTCCTTTACCCTAAACCCTAAAACCTGACCTCAAATTCTAAACCCTAAATCCTCAACCCACTGAACCCTGAACCCTTCCCTTTTTCAACCTTCAACCCTAAACCTTAAGCCCTAAACCCTAAACAACCCTTATACAAGTCCTGTATTTACCCCATACTGTGTCCTGCCTAGGTCGCCACCGGCTTTCAATCCGGAGGCGCTGCAGAGAATCAGGGGTCATAAAAGTTGCCTTAGAGCGGCTTGGGCTGAGGGTTTAGGATCTAAACCCCAAAACATTGCAGGCATTGTGGAGCTTAGGGTCTCTAGGGGTGAGGGCCCTGCACCCAATCACATGCCCTTGAGTTAGCCTTGGTTCTTGGTATACCCTAAGGGTCCAAAGATCCCCTTACTGTGATTTCAGGCCCCCGAACTACTGATGTTCTACTTTGCGAGTCCTTGACATTGTGCAAGGCTTGGAGAAGGGGACACCAGCGCAATTTAGGAGAAAGTCTGCTGGGGATGCATAGGGACGATGGAGTTTCGAGGATTTTGTTTGGAGAGCTGGGATTGAATTTAAGAGCTAAATACTTGATTTTTGGTTCCTGGCAGCAAGCATCCTAACCCTAAACCCTAAACCCTACTGAAGGTTTGGGAAGTATGTGGATGTTGGCCAGTTGGGCCCGTATGCCTGGCAGCGTACGTGGGGTTGTGGAATGGGTTCCGCGTCTCCCCTATCACCCGGCTTCTTCTTTGAATCAGGGTTCTTCAGGGATAACTAAGACTAACTAGTGCTGGTCAAGGAGGAACACAGGGGGTAGTACAGGGGCGGAGGGTCGGAGGAGAAGCCCTGGCTGGCCCTCAACCCCGTACACCCTAAAATCTAGGAACCCTAAACCCTAGGAACCCAAAACCTAAACCCTAGGAACCCTAGACCTAAAGCTTAAGAACCCTAGACCTAAACCCTCTAAACCCTAAACCCTAAACCCTAGAAACCCTAAACCCAAAGTTCCTCAACACCGGGTTTAGGGTCTAGGGCTTACGGACCCTTAACCCTAAAACCTTGAGCAAAGTATCCATTCAGTACAACCCTCCGCTCCCAGGATGTCGCGCCTGCCCTGAGCACATCTAAGTCCAGGGGCTTTGGTTGGAAAATTTAGGGCCTAGAAGGTAGAGGGTGTGGCGTTTAGGTGTAAAATCACAGTTCAGGGCGTAAATGCGCCAATGCAAGGGAAGCACCCTAAACCCTGTACTACGGACGTGACTGTAAAGCTGCTATTCAGGCCTTCCACTATCCTATTATAAAGCCTCTCTGGACCTCAAGCAACTGAGTCTCAAGCCGAAATTGTAGTACAGCAGCTGCCATCTAAACTCCTTAAGCGTGGGCTTATATCGAGGGTTATATATACCCTATAACCTAAATCCGATACCCTAAACGCTAAACCTCTAGGGGAGCTTTTGGATTCTTGCTTTGCATTTCACAGGCGTCTGCAACGCGCTCGCTCGTGTCCGAGGTATACCCGATTGAGAGCAAGGCGGACGAGAGTTTCGTGCGTTTACCATGGACTGTTGGATTGGGGTTTATACATCTTGCCTATGCAGGGTTGCTGCTCAGGAGCTTAGACTGAGTGACTATGATAAGGAAAATTCATTACGTACGGCATGCCCATACTATGATAACTTAGTTTGAGTTCCTCAGCAGCAACTCAATTCATTGGCATGCGGGTTCGAGATTTCTGTCTTTGTTAATGTTGCTATCTTTCCAACGCCAGCCACCAGAGGACAAGGAAAACAAATGCGGATCTAGGTGCAAGCTGAGCAGGACGTGGTTCTCTTCGGGGAAGGGCCGCAATTCGGGGTTCCACGAGGGTTTAAGTATTAAGGGTTGAGAAATCAGAGTTCATGGTGATGGTTTGAGGATCAAGTAGGGCTTGGGGCTTCTTACCTGAGGTCTGGGATTGGGCTAGTTAGAGGGCTCTTCTTGCAGCAAGAGATCTTAAGAAACAAACTACCCTTGTCGGCAGCAGTGTTCATTTCAATACATGACCAACACATCCCCAGAACGCTGGGGAAGATATTCTGCCCATGTACTGAAACCCTAAACCAGGGGGGGCTTTAAATGCAAGCATCCTGTACGGGTGAGCATCAACGGCGAATGCGGATTTCTGGGGGAGAGAGAGAGAGAGAGAGAGAGAAGTCCATACAGTTGATGGCTAAAGTCTTGCATGAGGTCAGGCATACTTTGAGTCATTCCCCCTTGCAGATACTGTCCTGACAGGGGATTTAATAGGGGCCATTATTATTCCTCTTCCCTATTGTGGTAACCGTTACTGTAAGGGGGCAAGACCTAACTAAAGCATACTTTGCTACCAACATAATTCTTACGCTCTAGGTACATAGCTTGATATAGGGGCGTTATCCATCAACCCTAGGCACTAAATCCCTATACCCTAGACATGCTTGAGTGCCAACATCCCAAGCAATGAACATTGAGCACTCACACCCTCAGGGCTACAGTATGTCCCAAGCCCGAACAGCCACCCACAATCCTGATCCCACATGTACACGAAATATTCCCCAAACCAAAGACCAGCTGACAAGCCTGCATGAAGCTGCGTCCTAAACTGAAGAGACCCACACCCTGCATCTTTGAGCTCTTGCTACGCTTAGGGTTTGGGGTTTAGGAGTTAGGGTTAAGTTTTAAGAATTAAGAATCAAGATTTAGGGTGTAGGGCTTAGGAGTTAGGAATCAGGGTTCAGGGTTTAGGGTATATGGTATAGGGGATGGTTTAGGGTTTGGGGTTTGGAAAAACTAAATCCTAAACCCATACAAGCCTTGTAAATCTCAAGCCTGCCGGGCTATTTTTTAGGGCTGAATACTTGCACTGCGGATTTCTCGCTGATTTTTGTGTTTTGATTTTTGGTTGCGTACAGGAGGTTATTGTGGACGACAATTATTGTTTGTGCCATTTCAGAGTGATTTATCTTGGCCTTTGGCTGAAGCAGTTTGATTTTGCTGCCACTATGCAGCTGCCATGCCCAAGAGAAAAGCAGCTGCGGACAGCAGCAGCAAGGATGATCTCAGTAAAATGCACTAACAAGGGGGACGCTGCCGCA
>CAJNIZ010045579.1:32417-43996 GCA_905231905.1 Symbiodinium pilosum | reverse complement strand
TTAAAGGGGGCTATAGGGATATATTGGGATTAGGGTTTAGGGTTTAGGGTTTAGGGGACTTAGTAACTACTTATAACTGGGATTATAACCCTACTTATAATTGGGGTAACCCCTTTAAACCCATTTAGGGGGATTATAAGTAGGGTTATAAGCCCAGTTATAAGTTATGAGTAGTTACTAAGTCCCATGGGCCTCCAAGTAACGCTTGGGCATTCAGATGCACAAGCAGCACTTAAGTCATATAGTGCCCAAGCGGCTTTAGGGTTGAAGGTTTAGGGTTTAGGGTTGAGGCTTCAGGTTTAAGGTTTAGGGTTTGATAATTTAAGGTTTAGGGTTTACCTGGACCCGTAAAATATGTGGCATTAAAGCCTTTTCGTGGTTTAGGGCTATCATCTTACATACTATTGGGGTTTAGGTAGGGATTATAGGTTGCAATTCGCAATCCCTTCCCCTGATGTTAGCGGAATCGCGAGTACTTTTCGTAGGGGCCCAACTACGGAGGATAACGTAGACCCCCCTTACTGGGGATTATAACAGGGATCCTAACATTCAGGCCCTTCAAAGGAGGGGGATGGAGGGGGTGTATTGATCAGGCATCTACATTACAATAATCCTGCATGACCCTAAACCCTACACCCTGAAAGGACCCCTGAGGACCTCACACTTTGGGAATGGTGGTCGCGTGACACCCCAGGTACATGGGAATGCTGGCGTTCTCCCTCGTTGTAGGTTCTACCTATGTCGGTATGGATGGCGGCATCCCCTTTGCATCATAGGTTTTCGGGCTTAAGGCTCAGGGTTTAGGGTGTAGGGCCTGAGGGAACACGGGAATGTAACCCCTAGATAATACCCATATCATATAATCCTAAACCCTAAACCCTATATACAATATTCCCTTAGTCCGTACCTAAACCCCAAAAGTATGTGAAATAATAGCCCTGTACCCATAATAGCAGCCATAAGGGCCATTATGTACATACTTTTGGGGTCCAGGTACAGAGAACCAGAAAGTTCCAACGGCTTGGGGTTCTATAGGGCAGTTTTGGGGGCCAAGACATGCACCTGGACTTCCAAGAGGCCCCACGCCAGAGGCTTGGGGTTTAGGTTTTACTGTTCATGACTGTTGGTCTGGGATTTGGGGTTTAGGGGGTTTAGGGGGTTTAGGGGGTTTAGGGGGTTAGGGGGGTTCGGGGGTTTAGGGTTTAGGGTTTGGGCTCAGGTTTTCGAGGAAAGGTCACCTTTTTTTTCGTTTAAGCTCCAAGCCACAGATGCCCATCACCGTGAGAAAGTCTTATCATAACGGTTTGGAGTCAGGCTCTGTTTGCCTTTAAAAGCCATATCCTAAATTATCCTGTTCAGAGCATGCGGCTTTGGGAACCGACCTTCAACCCTAAACCCCAAACAGTAGTTTCCCTTTTCTTTTCCATTATCCCTATATAACCCATTATAATAGTTTCCATTTTCTTTCCCCTAGACCCTAAACCCTTTGGGAATCGCTTCCATCTTTGCCTGCTGTAGCCTTTTGGCTGCAGGACCAGGGATGGACCTCCAGAACCCCTGCGGCAAGTCTCACCCGGAACAGACGTGTATGAACGAGCCCCGTATGTACATCTGCAAAAAGCCGGGCCTAACTGAAGGTCCTTATGACTCGCACCTATGGCTTCAGGATTCAGGGTTTCGACTTTAGGGTTTAGCGTTTGGAACCTGGGGTTGGTTTAGGGCACCAAAGTTTCACAGATCAGGAGTACATGTCATGCCCTGGAACCCGTAACCTCCGCAAAGTTGCTAACAAGGATTAATGGACTGCATGTGAGTTAAGATTTCAGAGCTTTGACTTTTTGTCCGGCATCCTTCCTATTCTTCTTACTGATTCCTATATACTGCCTGTATAATTCCTATGTAATGCCTATATAGGATATTCCCTCATTCACTACAAACAACCCATAGGTTTTGCGGCTTAAAGTTTTTAGAGCTCGGCGGGTTAGGGCTCGAGTTCCTCGACGCGATGTCTTCGATGACTCTGCGCGCTTTACTGGCGGCTGCCCTGTTGGTGGGTTTGACGAAAGGCGAGGCTTGCAAACCCTAAGCACTAAGCCCTAAACCCAGGAGGGTTTAGGGTTTAGGGTTCTTATAAGCCTTAAACCCCAAACCCTAAACCGCGTGTGAGTTTTTAACGGTTTGAGGGTGCCTAGGTGGGACGGCACTCAAGCACTAATCCATGTAGAGCCCATGAGGCCCCACAGTCAGTATCAAAGATGGGGTTAGCGTTTGGAAATATGCCTACTTAGCAGGGGTTAGGCTGTGTGTCAGGACATTGGAAAACTCCGAGACTCTCGTGAGAAAGTAGTAGGCTGGACATGACAGCCGCCCGCTGAGAATTGTATCTGTGGAGATGCATGTACCCTAAAACCCTAAACACTCTGGAAAAGTTGGGGCAGTCATGAGAGCTGAGAATCAACCATTCCATAGACTCCAGGTACAAATATGAACCTACTTGGGGCCTTACAGTAAGGGGTTTCTACGCAGGTATCTTTGGGCCCAAGTATATCCCACGTAGCTACTTGGATCCCTTCGGGATTGTGTATTCCATTCTGAGGGACGTCTTCTTCACACACCGACACCATGGAATGGCCAAACTTTAAGCCCTGAAGGCTAAGCCTTCACAACCGCATTCCGACAGTTTCAGGCCTTCAGAGCTGTAGTTGCGAGGCATGCAGCAAAGCCAGGGACCAGAAGTAATTATAGGGTATATTGGGGTTATATTGGGATTATGGAAAAGAAAATGGAAACTAGGACATTTTATCCATGTCAACAAAGATGTCTGGTCTGGACCTTGTTGGGGCTTTGGGTGTAGCCTGTGTCTTGCTTGGAGGTGCGGGGTTTGCCCGCAAAGTAAACAAATCTGTTGCAAGACCCGCTAAACGACGCTTTCCCACCCACAAGCGAAAAAATACAGAAGCCCCGTTGAGTAGTATTTCATTTGAGTAGTATTTCATTTGGGGCTACTATGGTACCCAATCTAGAGTAAGATTATGTCCTCTTTTTGGGGTATAGTATTTTATAAGGAATATTATCTTACTAGGTTCAACCGCCAAAATAACGCTACTCATTTGGGGCTACTGCGGTCGCCAAAACAGAGTGTGATGATCTCCTCTCTCCTCCTTTTGCGTATGGTACTTTATAGTATACAGACATATGGTAGTTTCCTTAAATGAGGGACCCCAATATAGACCCAAAATACTATAGTCCTCCTTATGGGGATCCCAAAACGGTACCCATCTGATCTTACTTACCTATTCGAACACTCAAACAAAACCTACTCAGCTGGCCGAGTTTCGAAGAACCGGGTGGGGGCGGCGGCGTTGCCAGAGGGCCCAAGACCCTCCAGGGATCCTAAATGTGATCAGGATTTAGGGTTGGGCTTCGTGGGAATTAGATCTCCTGGGCCGAAGCCCTAAACCCTACGGAATTGGGAGTCAATCGATATTGTCACCCAGCCGTCCTTTAGAAACCCCCGGTATATATCCGGCTTATAGGGAGATTTTGGGTTTTTTACAGCTTCCAAACCGTATGGGTAGTTTTGAGATACTACTCTGAACTCTAAATCCTGAACCGCAAACCGAAAACCCTAAACCCCTAAACGCCTAAACCGGGAAGGCGAAGAGCAAAAACGCTGCACCTTCGTGAATGAGCCGAAGACCCTGGGGAATTTGTGAACATCTCGCGGTTTAATGTAGACCCCTGATAAGTAAACCCCCTCCCCTTAATGGGGATTATAATAGGGATCGTAACTTTCGAGCCTGAGCCCTTAAAAGGAGGGGTTTATGAATCAGAGTTCTACATCAGGATTTAGGGTTTCTCATCTTCGTGCAGCAGTGATTAGGGAGCTTCTCATAATATAGTCACCCTTAAGTAGATAGAATATGGGGCATATGGTATGCTATACCAGAAGCCGATTCTATCTACTTAAGGGACTATATGCCTGCAGCATGCTTAACAAGAATCCCAGGTATCCGTTTATAGTTCCTGCATAATATATCCCTAGCGTCCCTAGGGTACCCCTCTTTTGAGAGACCCCCATGTCAGAACTCAGGCACAATTAAAAACCCTGTTTCCATGTCAAGTTCAATTTCCTTTTCCATTTGATGCTCCATTATTGGGGAGAATATTCCTAAACCTAAGCCGCAACTAACTCCTACGGTTCATGTATCCTGCAAAGGTGCCTGTATGTGTGCTCCCCACTAAATCCAGTCAGGCAGGATTTAGGGACTCGAAAGGAGCATAGAAACTTTAATACTGGGCTGGGTTTAGGGTTTAGCTTTTAGGGCTCAGGGTCTAGGATTTTGGCTTCAAGGGACACTCCTTCTGGTAGTTTGCCTAATTTTTGGGCGCATAAACAAGGGGCCCCAATATACTTAAGGGGCTTGGGTTTAGGGTTGATAGTCTAGGCTGTTCTGGTTCCCATATGCGTGACATGTGGAGACAAAACCAGGGTTCGGGGTTTAGGGCTTAGGGCGGAGGATTCCACTTGACTTGGGTGCCTCTCCAGCCCTCTAAGCCACACACCCAACTACAACAGTAATATCATGGTGCCCCTAAGAGAGTTACAGGCAATATGCAGGTTTTGGGGCTTAGGGTTGATAACATTTGCCAGTTTGTTGGGGGGGGAGGGGGCAAGGGGGGGCACAAGGTGTATATGTTTGCTCATGTTTGCTATCTAGGCTCTGTGCCGGGTCCGTGCCACTTCTTTAGCAGGACATATGAGTAGTTGTTTATTTGGTGAGACTATTTCGTCCATTTTATTATGTTGCCTTGTAAAAGTTGAACTAAACTCTTACCAGGTTCAACCACCCAAAATGGCATGCAACATGACTTCACAAATCCCTATAAAATCCAATTTGCATTGAGTGGTTTTTAAGCAAATGTGACCGTACATGTCCCTATAACATCCAGTTTGCATTTGATGCTTCATTTTCTGCCCCATTTCAGTCTCCTCTGCTCCAAACATCGCTTCTAGGCCACCGAAGCCATTTCATGCAATCAAGGCACAGGGCTTAGGGTTTAGTGTATGCTTGCTTTTTACACTTGATAGTGTAAGTCAGACTCGTGTTGCTTTGCAGGGGTCCTTCACAAATGTTCACAGTTTGGGCTCTTGATCAGGGAGCCTACAACCAAACCCTTAACCCTAAACCAATATCTCCGTATACCCCCTTTTCAGCGTCGCGCAAGAAATTCTCAACCCTGGTTATATCCGTAGACCAGTAACGATCACCCGGCTTGCCCGTGACTCGGTCTAAGGAATTTGATTCGCAAGTAGATAGGGATAGTTCTTAAGCCTTATAAGCCTTAGACCCTACACCCCTAAACCCTAGCCTCTAAACCCTAAACCCTAACTCTACCCTAAACCGCGAGTGTAGACTTCGGGCCAGAAAGGATTCTCCTTCAGCTACTCTGGGCCTAAGTACCTATTATTTGAGCACTTGACCATCGATAGTTTGAGGTCTAGGTTTTAGGGTTTGGGGCCAATTGTTGCTGGAGGAATCTGCCACCACTGTCAATTTGCCTCCTCCAGGCTGCCTTGGGGAAAGTGCAACAACACCGGCTCCACAATGATCTCTGGCTCCAACACAGCGGAGGAATCCGCGGGTAGCAGTTGGAATGTGCCTTTTCCCTCCGAAGCTCTGAGGCGACATCGTGCTGCAGCACTGCAAGTAGTTCGAGCCACCTTACCCTGGCGAGGTTTTGGACCCTGAGCGTTTTCCATCCAATCGGCTGTTGGCTTTGATGGTCAACCTGTGCCTCCAAACTCAGATGGGTGGCGTGGAAGTTCAGGCTTCCAAAGTCTCAAGAAGAGGCCCACCAGCTGCGCAGGCCTGCCAAGCAACCGAAGCTTGAGGATTTCACATTCGATGATGTTCCAAGCAGCGACCTCCCCCAAGGCCAGGTAGAAGTCTTCCATCCTTAATTTTTGCCAGGAGCTGCAGGTTCTTACGGGCTCTAGATGGTGCAAGATGGCCCTCTGTATCTAAACCCTAGGAACTAGGGGCGTGGATAAACTTAGAGTCAACCCTTAACCCCAAACCCTTGACCCCAAACCCTAAAACTTGAACCCCAGGCCCTAAACCCCAAACCCCAGGCCCCAAACCCTAAACGCTTGACCCTAAACCCTAAACCCTTACCCCTGAACCCTAAACCCCAAACCCTAAAACCTATAAACCCCTAAATGACTGCAGGATACCCTACTTCTGGGATGAGAAATGCAAGGTTGAGCCTCTTCTCTGAACTGTAAAAGGTTTAGGGTTCAGGGTTTACAGGGTTTGGGGTTTAAGGTTTAGGGCTTAGGGATTGGGGTTTAGAGTTTAGAGTTTAGGGTTTAGGGTTTGGGGTTTAGGGTTTAGGGGTACTCATGGGGGTAATGAAAAAGAAAATGGAAACTATACTATTTAGGTTTTAAGGTTTAGGGTTTGGGGTTTAGGCTTCAGAGTCTAGGCTTTGGGGTTTAGGGATTAGATTTTGGTATTCAGGGTTTTCGGTTTAGGGTTTGGGGTTTAGGGTTTATAATGCAGGGTGAAGGTTTGGGGTTTAGGGTTGAGGATTAAGGGTTCAGGGTTTAGGGGTTAGCATTTAAGTTGTAGGGTTTAGGGTTTGGATTTAGGGCTTAGGGTTTGGGGCTAGGGCGCTTGTTGCTTGCCTATGTAGCAGTGCAAGATTGGTTGTAATTAAGATTGTGGTTTAGGGCCCTAAACCCTAAACCCCAAACCCTGAACCCTCAAGCAGATCTCAAGATGGTGTTGGCAATTTTGCGGCTTCTACATCAAGAGTCAAGGGTTGGGGCTTAGGGTTTGGAATTTTGGACCAAAGCACCGATCGCAATGAGGTTTCCCTATCATAGGCTTGATGATAGGAGGCATCAAGTTCTTTCGCCATCATTATGTAGGCGCAGTGATGGTCTGAACTTCCTGTCCGAAGAAGACTGCAAACAGTCTTCTGGCTTGGCATAGCAGTCTGATTGGGAGCGAGCTACTTTTCTGCATAGCAAGACGGCAAATGCACGGGGCGGGCGAGGGCTTCAAGTCCCAAAGTGTGCGATGGCATCCTGAACTACCAATCCGAGTTTGAGACTCGCATTGTTGGCTTCCATCTTGGACACTGGTACTGTTCTTTTTTTTATGTTTAAACGTATTATTGCCAATGTTATGGTTTTTTCAATATCCATTGAACTTGATGTTCTTCTTTTCCTTTTCAGAAGTACCTCTATGATTAGGCGGTCTGTCCCCTACCGCCGCCAACATGAACATATTCGTGTATCGGATGCTGTACTGTGGATCTGTTCACGGTTTAGACCCAACTGCTCTGGGTACCAAATGGTAGATACTTTGGACCATATCGGGTTCCTATGTAGATCCCGCCGGGCCCATGCAAATCCCATGCCTTGGGATAGTGCGAATTTACTTCAATCCTGAGGTCCCACTGCCTTTTTGGTTTTACAGGTGTAGCGTTTAGGGTTAAGTTACTTGGATGGCATACCCTGAACCCAAGACCGTAAAACCAAAACCCTAAGCCCTAGGCCACTGAGGACCCTTGAGCATCGACATTTCTTTAGAAAAATTCTGTCCTTGCAATTTGCTCCATGTACAGCTAGAACAGAACTTCGCGCACACCTCTACCGTACGTACAGGGGGCCGCAAAATAGAAGTTATCGACCCGCACCTTGACTTAGGGTTCACAGGGTTCATAGGGTTCATAGAGTTTTAGGGTTCCTAGGATTTTCAGGGTTCATAGGGTTTGTAGGGTTTTCAGGGTTCATAGGGTTTGTAGTGTTTATAGGGTTTACACAGCTTTTAGGTTTTTTTGGGGGGTTTGTAGGGTTTGTAGGGTTTATAGGGTTTATAGGGTTCATAGGATTTGGGGTTTGGGTTGTTGGAGTGTACGTGGGGACAGCGGCAGTATGGGTCACAAGTATCTCCAAGAGCAATTTCAAGTTGGGGCGTTTGCCTACTGCAGTGCCTGTGCTCTACGAGTTCGATAGTTTCAGGAGTCCTTGTAATTAGGGGCGGTGGAGGTTCCATAAGTAGGGGCCCCACTGACTGGCCCCACTGTATATCCCAAACCTTCACTAGTATACTCTCCCTAAACCCTACGCCTTAAACTTAAAACCCACCCTAAACCCTAAACCCTAAACCCTAAACCCAAAACCTTAAACTTAAAAACCCAGACCCTAAAGCACAAGGCTAGTGTAGGGATCCCTCTTCGAGAAACCCCCCCATATGACCCTGAAGGTGTCGGGTGAGAAATTCTGCGTCTGCCCCCCAAACCACTCCAAAAGTGAGTTTTCATAGATTTTGGTGTTTTTTCTCAAGGAGTCCTTGTATCAGGAACTTAAAAAGATAACCTTGAGGTAACTTTTGAAAGAACAAGAACGTACCAACTCTTAAGAGTCCTAGACCCCAAACCCTTGAAGGTGTACAGCTGAGAAAAGCCTAACCAGGCTTTGAGCCCAAACTCACCTCGAACCCTGAAGGCCCCTGGGCAAATGATCACCTTCAATATGGTAGTTGACATAGAATGCAGTCCGCTGAATCCATCAACCCTTACCCGCCTGATTCTGAAATTATTGTAAAAAGCCAAGCCCCCGAACCCCTAGGCCCTAAACCTTAAACCCTACAACCTAAACCCTAAAACCTAAACCCTAAACCCTAGGCCCTTCACCTGAAACCCTAAACCCTAAACCTAAATTTCAGGTCCTTAGGTTGTTGGGCCGATGGTGTGCATGCGCAATGCCGCTTCTGCGGCAAGGCTCGACCATACGGGTTTAAGGGTGTATAGGATAGTTTCCCAAAGTTAGGGAACTAGGGTTTAGGATATTAGGGTTTAGGGTGTTAGGATTTAGGGTTTTGGGGGTCCCTATATCAAGGACTATAGTATTTTGGGGTCTATGTTGGGGTACCCCTATTCAGGGAAACTGCTCTAGAGGTTTAGCCTTTGGGGTTGAGGGTTTAGGGTTTGAGGGTATAGGGTTTACCACGCAGTTTCAGGGCTTACAGGGTTAGCCAGACGGTTTAAGGGCTTATAGAGAAATTTGCCATACGGCTTTTCAGGGCTGAAGGTTAAGGCATTATATAGGGTTACCTTATAGTTCAAGGCTTACAGGCTTTTCCATGCGGTTTCAGGGTTTGTAGCGTTCAGGGTTTATTGCTTTGGGGGCGCGTTTGGTTATTGCATGCGTCATAGGCATTGACTTTAAGAATACTTACTGAGTCCCTCTGAACCTCCTCCAAGCCCTAAGTCATAAACCCAAAATCCCAAACCACAAATCCTAAAGTCTGAATCCTAAACCCTAAACTTATATGGACCCGCGAAGATTCTTTGGGTCTTCGGTAGATGGCAGTGAGGTACCATGAGGTCTAGTGTATGTTTCTTGTTACAGGCATTCCCCCCGTGTAGCCTTACATGAGCCTTAGCCATCTTGCGACTCCCAACCTGAACATCTCCTCCATCGGAAAATGCAGAAGACTACTGAATTTCCAACAGTACGGACCCAGGTGCCCTATGTGAATTGTGTCTAGGGTTTAGGGTTAGGGTACCTCAACTAGACTTCAAAATGATATTGGTAATTTTTTCAGGCCCTTACAGTATGGATCCTAGAAATCCCTCCTTGCACCACCTTCACAGCGGCAGGCCCCATACATTCCAATCGAGTGCCCACCGGACGCCACTGTGCCCCTGGTGAAGGCCGCGGAATGTTGAAACACATTTTTCCCAAGATTGCATTTTTCTTACATGCTAGCTACCCCATTAGTATCTTTTTGCCCTTTTTATGTTGGGTCTCCTTATGAAGGCTGAACACCTGGTATGGAAGGGGGGGGCTAGGCATCAGGGTAGTGGGCCTCGTGGGGGAAGCGTCTTTGCTGGTACAATTGTGTTTTGGGATGTGGCTATTTCGACAAACAATGGACCCCTGAGTTTATAGAGCCTTCACGCAGCGTCTCAGGGAAACTTCGCACATTCCTAGGTTCCAAAAGGCTTGCAATTGTTGGAACCCTCCAGTCAGGGTATATGGAGGCAAACCCTAAACCCCAAACCCTATTTGGTAGTTTCCCAAAATGAGGGGACCCCAATATAGCCCCAAATACTATAGTCCTTATTCTGAAAACCCTAAACCCTAAACCCTAAAGCCGCAAAATACTATACCCCTTATTTTGGGAAACCCTCATTTACATCTTTGGCAAGGAGTGCGACTTTGACAACCCCCCAGTGCTGCTTGGACATGTTTGAGGGTTTAGGGTTTAGGGTCGAGGCTTTAGAGTCTTGGCTTCCGGGGTCTAAAGTCTGAAGTTCAGATGTTCGTATGTAGGGCGACTTTGGGATTTGGTGCCGGGGTCCTTGTTGCCTTTTGGGGTTCTGTCATGCCCCTCTTAGGATATATTCCAACAATTGGGATGCGGACGCAACACTGATTCTAAAGTCAAGTAATCACCAAAGCTTAGAAGACCTACACTGAATCACACAAGTGTGGGACCTCATAAAGACCTTTACTTGCGGATAGTCAGTAAAAAATGGGGGAAAATAATCCCCGTGTGACATATTCCCTTATTCGCTACTAACCTGAAACCTTAAACCCTATATATATATATATATTGTCTCATTCTCTACTAACCCCAAGTAAGCTTATCAACGGACCGTGATCTTTGCAGGGCTTGTCTGGGCGCATTGCAAGAGAACCCGCAGCAAGAATTCATGAGTTGAGAACCCTAAACCTTAAACCCTACAACCCTAAAACCCTAAAACCCGAAATCAAAATTCGTGCTGGCAGCTCACGGTTCTATTTTTATCTCTATATCTCTTTTTCTCTCTGTCCGTCTTGTCCTCTATTATATGTTTTGTCTAACCCAGCTACTCTAGACCCTCAACCCTCAAGCCTAAACCCCAAACGCTAATGACCCAAAACCTTACCCCTGAACCCCAAACCCTAAACCCGAAATCCCAAACCCTAAAATCCGAAAACCTCAAACAGGAAACCTTTCAACCCCAAAACCCTAAAACCCTAAACCCAAAAACCTAAAGCCTAAACCCTAAATCGTAGTCTCCATGTCCTTTTCCATTATCCCTACATATCGCGTATATAACCCCATATAACCCTCATATAAATCCTATATAGCCCCTATATAACCCCCATAAAACCCCATGTAACCTCCATATAACCCTATATGACCCCTATAAACCCTAATCTAAAATCCCAAACCCTAACCCCCAAACCCTAAACCCTAAACCCTTAAACCCTTAAAACCCTTAAAACCCTTAAACCCCTAAACCCCTAAACCCTAAGCCCTATAAACCCTAAAATCCTTTAAACCCTATAAAGCCCTAACTTAGGATGCCTTTCTTCTGGGATCCGGCCTGTGCTGCCGCAGAGGGCGGCCTCAAGGGCTGCATAGCGGATGGTAAGAGTCTGGGCTTAGGATTTAGGGTTTAGGGTTTAAACCCTAGACCCTAAACCCTGGCCCTAAACCCTGAACCCCAAGCCCTACCTAAACCCCAAAAGTATGCAAAATAATAGCCCTAAACCCATAATAATAGCC